>WNWK01003697.1:0-100000 GCA_009830355.1 Cherax destructor
GGGTGCCACAGGGATCAGTCCTAGGACCGGTGCTGTTTCATTTGTTTGCAGATGATGTGAAGTTGATGAGAAGAATTCAATCGGACGAGGACCAGGCAGAACAACAGAGGGATCTGGACAGGCTGCAGGCCTGGTACAGCAACTGGCTACTGGAATTCAACCCCTCCAAGTGCAAAGTCATGAAGATTGGGGAAGGGCAAAGAAGACCACAGACGGAGTACAGTCTAGGGGGCCAGAGCTTACAAACATCACTCAAGGAAAAGGATCTTGGGGTGAGTATAACACCGGACACATCTCCTGAGGCTCACATTAACCAAATAACTGCTGCAGCATACGGACGCCTGGCAAACCTATGAACAGCATTCCGACATCTTAATAAGGAGTCATTCAGGACCCTGTACACTGTGTACGTTAGGCCCATACTGGAGTATGCAGCGTCACTTTGGAACCCACACCTAGCCAAGCATGTAAGGAAATTAGAAAAATTGCAGAGGTTTGCAACAAGACTAGTCCCGGAGCTAAGGGGTATGTCCTACGAGGAGAGGTTACGGGAAATCGACCTGACGACACTGGAATACAGGAGAGATAGAGGGGATATGATAACGACATATAAAATACTGAGAGGAATCGACAAGGTGGACAGAGACAGAATGTTCCAGAGGTGGGACACAGCAACAAGGGGACACAGTTGGAAGTTGAAGACTCAGATGAATCACAGGGATGTTAGGAAGTATTTCTTCAGTCACAGAGTTGTCAAGAAGTGGAATAGTTTGGGAAGTGATGTAGTGGAGGCAGGATCCATACATAGCTTTAAGGAGAGGTATGATAAAGCTCATGGAGCGGGTAGAGTGACCGAGTATCGGCCAGTAAAGAGGCGGGACCAGGAGCTGTGACTCGACCCCTGCAACCACAACTAGGTGAGTACACACACGTACATACAATGGTTTCCGAGAATGGGAGCAGAAGCACTGAACTGCCAACTAAAACTTTCTAGACTCTGAAAAGAGAACAGAGATTTGGAAAACTTAGATTATGGTTACAGTAATTAAGGAAAGACAGAGGTAGAGATGGACAAGAGACCACCACTACTCACATAAATACTTATAGTAAGGAAACTGAGATAGTCAAGGGAATGATGAATGTACATGAAGAGCATTATGTTCATGAACAACCAGGATGGGTTTAGGGATGGTAAATCCTGCCTCACAAATCTATGGCAGTACTCTGATTGGACAACAGAAGTGAGGTAGAAGACAGAGAGAGAGAGAGAGAGAGAGAGAGAGAGAGAGAGAGAGAGAGAGAGAGAGAGAGAGAAGATAAAAACTCGCTTGCATATTCTTGGACTCCAAGATACCCTTTCAGACTTTACCGCACAATTGATTTGAAATGAAATATAGGGACAAGGAATCAAAAACTACATTCAAATAGGAAATTTTGAATGGAAAAAGAAAACTGGAAACGGAGTACAGACTAGGGAAGCAGAGGGGTACAAACCTCGGACCTCGGAAATAATAGCAGTGACGAGGACAACCCTGGGGACCGAAACCTCGCCCTGTTAAGTTCCGTCTCCAGAGGAAATAAATGGTGTGAAACGCCGACACAAATGGAAAAGGATTAAAGTTCACTGTGAAAGACGAAACGTTGTCAGTAAAGAAACGCATTATTCTGCTTCTGCGTCTCCTCCTGCAGCTCCAGTTTCGCCCGAGGAGCATATCAACCGAGTCAGTCATGCTAACTGTTTGTCATCAATGACGTTAACTGTAATTATTACATAAGACCATAAGAAAGGAGGAACACTGCAGTAGGCCTACTGGCCCATACTTGGCAAGCTCTTGTCAAACCCAAACCCACTAAAAATTATTCCCCCAACCCATTATCAATGTTACTCTTGAAATAAGCTTTGATAACCCTATTAACACAAGTGGAAGTCCATCTCAAATCCAATCCCTCTCACTCGCGTATATATCTAACCTATATCATAAGCTACCCAAGGTTTTGGCTTCAATAACACTACTATGTAGACTGCTCCATTCATCCACTACTCTTTTCCAAATCAGTACTTTCCTATAACCTTTGTAAATCTAAACGGATCCTCCTGACGGTCGCTGCAATTCCTCGTTCTCCTTCTTCAGGTCTCTGACGGAATTCGTGACCTGAAGGTGACAGGTACCCCAGCCTCGTCAGGTCCCTTACTGGAGTTACGACCGACCCCCTCCGCCACCATCTTCTTCAGTAGCGACCAGCAGCACAACCGTGGCTACTTCCTGCTCAAGTATATCTCCTGTGAGTACACATAGCACTTTTGTACTCTCCTACGAGTACACACTGCACTTTTGGACTCTAATACGAGTACACGCAGCACTTTGAAATTCCCCCTCCCTGTGAGTGCACGCAGCTCTCTGCACATCTGTAAATTATGTAAATTTTGGGCAATAATTTATCTAAATTATGTAAATTTTGGGTAAAAAATTATGTAAATAATGTGATTTTTTTAAAGTAAACACATGTGGGATTTATTTTTTTTAACGCAGCTTACAAAAGAAGTTTAACGAAAGTGGTAAAGATACTTTTCTTAGCCTATTTTTCTTTACCTCTGTTAAAAGTCCTTTGGGTCAAAATACTTTTGAAAAAAGTAGATAAGAGGGAAATAGCTTAACAAAAGTAGTTTACCAAGTGTAGGTTAACCAAATAAGTGAAACAAAAGTATTTTAATGCATCTCTAACGTTTGTAATTTATTCCGAGTTAACCATAGCTAACACTGATGTACTCTGAGAGTGCCTGAGTGAGTCTAACAATGGTGCACTCTGAGAGTGCCTGAGTGAGTCTAACAATGGTGTACTCTGAGAGTGCCTGAGGGAATCTAACAATAGTTTGCTCCTGGAGAGCGAAACGTTGCCACAATAAAATGTCAGATTAGTTGCATTTGTGTCCTTTTACTTAACATATTGTCGGTAATTCTACCAATATTATTACGAATCTAACAATGGTGTACTCTGAGAGTGCCTGAGTGAGTGTAACAATGGTGTACTCTGAGAGTGTCTGAGTGAGTGTAACAATGGTGTACTCTGAGAGTGCCTGAGTGAATTTTTAACTTGTGTACGTTGAGAGTTCGTGTTTCTAACACTAGTATACGTGTTTCAAACACTAGTGTACGTGTTTCTAACACTAATGAACGCGTTCCTAACACCAATGTACGTGCTTCTAACATTAATGTACGTGTTTCTAACACTTATGTACTGTTCCCACAGTTAGTGAAGGCAGCTGTCAGTTCCAGCTGTCTCCTTGTGGTTGGCACTCCAGCGATCCTCTCCAGGCCTGGGTCTTCAGTGGTAAGTGACGCTCTGCTTGAGTCGAGTAATCTGTAGGAGGGAACAACCTGACGTGGGTGTTGTCGTTGTGATGGTCTGGTCATTGTGATGACCTGGTTACTGCGACGACCTGGTCACTGTAATGACCTGTACAGTAAGCTTCATATTAACTGTGATGACCTGTTTGGTCCTTCATTGTAAAGCTTCATCACAATGACCAGGTCATCATATAACCCGCACCATCCAGTAATTGGTACTTGCAGCTCACTAGTGGCTCCTCTGAGCTCAGAGCTGAAGGACCTGCGCTCATTCCCTATCAAGTTACGGTCTTTTACTGTATGTTTCTTAAGTATTATTTTCCCATCCAGGTCCAAGTTGTTGTAACGAGGTCGTGGTGCTAGTTATGATGGGATAGTGGATAGTGATGATAATTGTGATGATAGTTGTTGTGATGGGGTCGTGGTGCTAGTTGTGATGGTATCGTGGTGCTAGATGTTGTGATGGGTTGTGGTGCTAGTTGTTGTGATGGGGTTGTGGTGCTGGTTGTTGTGATGGGGTTGTGGTGCTAGTTGTTGTGATGGGGTTGTGGTGCTAGTTGTGGTTGTGGTGCTAGTTGTTGTGATAGGGTTGTGGTGCTAGTTGTTGCGATGGGGTTGTGGTGCTGGTTGTTGTGATGGGGTTGTGGTGCTAGATGTTGTGATGGGGTTGTGGTACTAGTTGTTGTGATGGGGTTGTGGTGCTGTTGTGGGGTTGTGGTGCTAGTTGTTGTGATGGGGTTGTGGTACTAGTTGTTGTGATGGGTGTGTGCTGGTTGTGGTTTGTGCTAGTTGTGGATGGGTTGTGGTACTAGTTGTTGTGATGGGGTTGTGGTGCTAGTTGTGGGGTTGTGGTGCTAGTTGTTGTGATGGGGTTGTGGTGCTAGATGTTGTGATGGGGTTGTGGTACTAGTTGTTGTGATGGGGTTGTGGTACTAGTTGTTGTGATGGGGTTGTGGTGCTAGTTGTGGGGTTGTGGTGCTAGTTGTTGTGATGGGGTTGTGGTGCTACATGTGATGGGGTTGTGGTACTAGTTGTTGTGATGGGGTTGTGGTACTAGTTGTTGTGATGGGGTTGTGGTACTAGTTGTTGTGATGGGGTTGTGGTGCTGGTTGTGGGGTTGTCGTGCTAGTTGTTGTGATGGGGTTGTGGTACTAGTTGTTGTGATGGGGTTGTGGTGCTAGTTGTGGGGTTGTGGTGCTAGTTGTTGTGATGGGGTTGTGGTGCTAGTTGTTGTGATGGGGTTGTGGTACTAGTTGTTGTGATGGGGTTGTGGTACTAGTTGTTGTGATGGGGTTGTGGTACTAGTTGTTGTGATGGGGTTGTGGTGCTGGTTGTGGGGTTGTGGTGCTAGTTGTGGGGTTGTGGTGCTGCCTCCACCACCTATCAACAGCTAGATCATAAGCGCCTCCCTGCGCCTCCCTGAAGAATAAGACTTGAGCAGCATTTGGGAATCTTTTTTTTTTTTTTTTGAGGAAATGTTTGGGCAGGCAGCGGCTTCTTCAGTCCAGTACAAAGAAGAATAGTGGAAGAGGAGTTTGAAGTAATCAGTCCAAACTAATGTGCATGCAGGTCAACGTTTTCCTTCACACTGATGAATCGTTCAGTATTTCAGTGTCAGCTCGACCTGTTTCTTGATGGACTGAAGACAGCGACTCCAGGCTGAGGGACTGATTACCTCGAACTCGTCTTCTCCCACCGTTTTTCTTTGTATTGGACTGAAGAAGCCACTGGCTGGCGACACGTTTCCTCAGTAAAGATTCCTAAATGTTTTCGCTTTTCTAAACCATTTATAACCTCTTACTGCTGTTCACCTAGCAGTAACTAGGTATCCGGGTGTTACTCCACTGCCTGGGGTTGCATCCTGGGGATTGTAGTGGACCTTAAAACTGAGCCGAGGTGTGAGAACATCTCTTAAATCTGAAACTCAAGGTTGTAAACAAAACGTAATTCAGGACATATGTGGCATATGTGGTGGACCACACAGCTGCCTTCAACACTGGCATGTGCATTTGTAAGTTCTGTTTACCTTTGAAACCTTTCTATGGTGAAGTTGAAAGAGGGTTTGGAAAATGCCAGGAGGAAGAAACTAGGTGTGTGTGTGTACTCACCTCTTTGTGGTTGCAGGGGTCGATTCACAGCTCCTGGCCCTGCCTCTTCACTGATCGCTACTGGGTCCTCTCTCTCCCTGTTCCATGAGGCTTATCATACCTCGTCTTAAAGCTATGTATGGTTCCTGCCTCCACTACGTAACTTGCCAGACTATTCCACTCCCTGACAACTCTATGGCTGAAGAAATACTTACATCTCTTTGACTCATCTGAGTCCTCAACTTCCAATTGTGACCCCTTGTTTCTGTGTCCTATCTCTGGAACATCCTGTGTCGGTCCACCCTGTCAATTCCTCGCAGTATTTTGTATGTCGTTATCATGCTCCCCTAACCCTCCTGTCCTCCAGTAACGTCAGGCCGATTTTCCTTAACCTTTCTTCGTACGGCATTCCCCTTAGCTCTGAAACTAGTCTTGTTGCAATCCTTTGCACTTTCTCTAATTTCTTGACGTGCTTGACAAGGTGTGGGTTCCAAACTGGTGCTGCATACTCCAGTATGGGCCTGACTTACACGGTGTACAGAATCTTGAACGATTCCTTACTGAGGTATCGGAACGCTATTCTCAGGTTTGCCAGGCGTCCATATGCTGCACCAGTTGTATGTGTTGTGTGTGTGTGTGTGTGTGTGTGTGTGTGTGTGTGTGTGTGTGTGTGTGTGTGTGTGCGTCAAACACCACTCCTGAGTGTAGGTCACAACACAATACTACATTTGGGATACAAAGTGCATTAGGAACCTGAATAGCGAGCCCACTGTATGTATCACTAAAAATATCATGGCGTGTCTGTAACCCACGACACATGTGTCTCTGCCTGCTGCACCACACCACCAGGATACAGCTGTCTCTGCCTGCTGCACCACACCACCAGGATACAGCTGTCTCTGCCTGCTGCACCACACCACCAGGATACAGCTGTCTCTGCCTGCTGCACTACACCACCAGGATACAGCTGTCTCTGCCTGCTGCACCACACCACCAGGATACAGCTGTCTCTGCCTGCTGCACCACACCACCAGGATACAGCTGTCTCTGCCTGCTGCACCACACCACCAGGATACAGCTGTCTCTGCCTGCTGCACTACACCACCAGGATACAGCTGTCTCTGCCTGCTGCACCACACCACCAGGATACAGCTGTCCTGCCTGCTGCACCACACCACCAGGATACAGCTGTCTCTGCCTGCTGCACCACACCACCAGGATACAGCTGTCTCTGCCTGCTGCACCACACCACCAGGATACAGCTGTCTCTGCCTGCTGCACACACCACCAGGATACAGCTGTCTCTGCCTGCTGCACCACACCACCAGGATACAGCTACACATGCCAGGACACATCCCTCTCATTCTTATGTATCTTGCTGCATAGAATCAGACACATAACACTGTATCTCCACTTCTATTCATCTAACATTTGCTTCATTTCTTGATCTTGGGAATCGGAGCTACCATCCTCTTCCTCGGATTAAACCTTATTTCTTCATGGGTATAAGACTTAACCATAATAATTATATTGTTGATAATGCTGCTGCTGATGATGATAATAATAATAAATATTAATATTATTATTATTTTTATTATAATCAAAATTAAACTAAAATAAATATATACTAAATACGCTTTTGGTTCAACAAACATTACTCATAAAGTTGATAGACTTGACATTTCCCCCTAACTAATAATTACGTGAAGCTGAATAAACATCAAACACCTTCAATCTTGAGTTGATTACTGGTGTTCAGAGACTGTCAACTACACAAGGGTTTTAAAACTCACAGGCGAGTGCGTTAACCACTCGACCAGCTGCCACTAATAGGATTCCTCCATCTAGGTGTATTTCTACACATTATAGGGAGGTTAGCATGAGCCACCACTGACCACAAAGGCAGGATTTTACAGACGAGTGCCACACCAGCGTGGCTGTGTCGTTCTCTAGCTCAAGTCCCCTCAAAGCCACCATGACGACTAAGGAAATCGTAATAACACCACTGCGAACAAATCCCGTTATGTGATACGTTGGCAGTTGTGGTATTACGAATTAGTGAATACACGAGGCAGCGCATCACCTGTCCACCGTCGACCGAGAATACAGTAGTCTCCCCGTATCCGCGGGGGATATGTTCCATGACCTACCGTGGATACAGTAGTCTCCCCGTATCCGAGGGAGATGTTTTCCATGACCTACCGTGGATACAGTAGTCCACGTATCCGCGGGGGACATGTTCCATAACCTACCGTGGATACAGTAGTCTCCCCGTATCCGCGGGGGATATGTTCCACGACCTACCGTGGATACAGTAGTCTCCCCGTATCCGCGGGGGATATGTTCCACGACCTACCGTGGATACAGTAGTCTCCCCGTATCCGCGGGGATATGTTCCACGACCTACCGTGGATACAGTAGTCCCCCGTATCCGCGGGGATATGTTTCACGACCTACCGTGGATACAGTAGTCCCCCGTATCCGGGGGATATGTTCCACGACCTACCCTGGATACAGTAGTCCCCCCGTATCCGCGGGGGATATGTTCCACGACCTACTGTGGATACCTGGAACTATGGATTGTACCGAACACTATATGTTATTTTTCATTTACATACGTGCCTATGATAAAGTTTAATTGATAAATTATGCAAATTAAGTCTATTATTAACACTTTTTCAATAATGGGAAGCATATCACAGTTACTTGAAGAACTGCATACCCGGTTGGGGTTTATATTTCGCGTTGTCTCGCCTTTATGTTTCGCGACACGCTAGTGCTGACATCTAGCGGGAAATAGGCCTACCAAACTTGTTGACATGGACAAAAACTTTCTACTGGGAGGGAAGAAAAAAAGGGGGTGTCCTAAAACATGGTGGTCCAAGGCAGTGAGCCTTGGAGGCATCACTGCAAGTCTTCCAGCATCTGAACAGATACTGCAACTTCAGGAGACATACGGTGCCCCGTGGCCTGGTGGCAAAAGCTCTCGCTTCACACGGTGAGGGTCTGGGTTCGATTCCCGGCGAAGGGGTAGAAACATCGGACGTGTTTCCTTACACTGGTTGTCTATGTTCACCCATCAGTAAAATGGGTACCTAGGTGTTAGTGGACTGGTGTGGGTCGCATCCTGGGACAAAATTGATCTAATTACCGCGAAATGCTCAGCATAACAAGGGGCTTTCTATATAGTAGTATGTCATTGATGTCAGCTAGGCCTGTATACCTTGTACATGTACTTGTAGTAAATAAAGATATTATTAATATTATTATTATTATCGCTGCGGCTGAGCTAAGACGTATCTGGGTACGGTCTTGTTTGGAACGGTGAAGCAGACATCGTGGAGTAGTTGCTGCAGAGTTCACTCATCCTGGGGCACACAACTGTTACCATCAATACTTCTGCGCTTTGATCCATTATGTATGGATCCTGCCTCCACTACATCACTTCCCAGACTATTCCACCTCATGACCACTCTGTGACTGAAGTAATACTTCCTAAGATCTGTGATTCATCTGAGTCCTCACCTTCCAACTCTGTATGTGTGTGTGTGTGTGTGTATGTGTGTACTCACCTAGTTGTGAATGCAGGGGTCGATTCATAGCTCCTGGCCCCGCCTCTTCACTGGTCGCTACTGGGTCACTCTCCTGCTCCAGAGCGTTATCATACCTCTTCTTAAAGCTATAAATGGATCCTGCCTCCACTACATCACTTCCCAAACTATTCCACTTCCCGACCACTCTGTGACTGAAGAAATACTTCCTAACATCCCTGTGATTCATCTGAGTCTTCAACTTGTCCCCTTGATGCTGTATCCCATCTCTGGAACATTCTGACTCTGTCCACCTTGTCAATTCCTCTCAGTATTTTATATGTCGTTATCATGTCCCCCCTATTTATCCTGTCC
The DNA here is from genome assembly GCA_009830355.1 of Cherax destructor. Taxonomy (NCBI): domain Eukaryota; kingdom Metazoa; phylum Arthropoda; class Malacostraca; order Decapoda; family Parastacidae; genus Cherax; species Cherax destructor. The sequence goes on from WNWK01003697.1 coordinate 9,340, forward strand.
TCCAGTGTCGTCAGGTCGATTTCCCTTAACCTCTCCTCGTAGGACATACCTCTTAGCTCCGGGACTAGTCTTGTTGCAAACCTTTGCACTTTCTCTAGTTTCTTTACATGCTTGGCTAGGTGTGGGTTCCAAACTGGTGCTGCATACCCCAATATGGGCCTAACGTACACAGTGTACAGGGTCCTGAACGATTCTTTATTAAGATGTCGGAATGCTGTTCTTAGGTTTGCTAGGCGCCCGTATGCTGCAGCTGTTATTTGGTTGATGTGCGCCTCGGGAGATGTGCCTGGTGTTATACTCACCCCAAGATCTTTTCCTTGAGTGAGGTTTAGCCTCTGTCCCCCTAGACTGTACTCCGTCTGCGGTCTTCTTTGCCCTTCCCCAATCTTCATGACTTTGCACTTGGTGGGGTTAAACTCCAGGAGCCAATTGCTGGACCAGGCTTGCAGCCTGTCCAGATCCCTCTGTAGTTCTGCCTGGTCCTCGTCCGATTGAATTCTTCTCATCAACTTCACATCATCTGCAAACAGGGACACTTCGGAGTCTATTCCTTCCGTCATGTCGTTCACAAATACCAGAAACAGCACCGGTCCTAGGACTGACCCCTGTGGAACTCCACTAGTCACAGGCGCCCACTCTGACACCTCGCCACGTACCATGACTCGCTGCTGCTTCCTGACAGGTACTCCCTGATCCACTGGAGTACCTTTCCTGTTATCCTGCCTGGTCCTCCAGCTTTTTCCACTAATCTCTTGTGGAACTGTGTCAAACCTTCTTACAGTCCAAAAATGCACTCTACCCACCCCTCTCTCTCTTCTTGTCTTTCCACTGCTGTCACCTGTCATAGAACTCCAGTAGGTTTGTGACACGGATTTCCCGTGTGTGTGTGTGTGTACTACCTATTTGTACTCACCTATTTGTGGTTGCAGGGGTCGATTCATAGCTCCTGGCCCCGCCTCTTCACTGATTGCTACTGGTCCTCTCTCTCCCTGCTCCATGAGCTTTATCAAACCTAATCTTAAAACTATGTATGGTTCCTGCCTCCACTATGTCTTTCTAAGCTATTCCACTTCCTGACAACTCTATGACTGAAGAAATACTTCCTAACATCCCTTTGACTCATGAGTCTTCAACTTCCAATTGTCACCCTTGTTTCTGTGTCCCTCTCTGGAACATCTTGTCTCTGTCCACCTTATCTATTCCTCACAGTATTTTATATGTCGTTATCATGTCTCCCCTAACCTCCTGTCCTCTAGTGTCGTCAGGCCGATTTCCCTTAATCTTTCTTCGTAGGACAACCCTTAGCTCTGGGACTAGTCTTGTTGCAAACCTTTGCACTTTCTCTAATTTCTTGACGTGCTTGACCAGGTGTGGGTTCCAGACTGGTGCTGCATATTCCAGTATGGGCCTGACGTATATGGTGTACAGAGTCTTGAATGATTCCTTAGTGAGGTATTGGAACGCTATTCTTAGGTTTGCCAGACGCCCGTATGCTGCAGCAGTTATCTGATTGATGTGTGCCTCGGGAGATGTGCTCTGGTATTATACTCACCCCAAGATCTTTTTCTTTGATTGAGGTTTGAGTCTTTGGCCACCTAGACTATACTCTGTCTGCGGTCTTCTTTGCCCTTCCCCGATATTCATGACTTTACATTTGGCAGGGTTAAATTCAAGGAGCAGTTACTGGACCAGGCTTGTAGCCTGTCCAGGTCTCTTTGTAGTCCTGCCTGATCCTCGTCTGATTTGATTCTTCTCATTAACTTCACATCATCTGCAAACAGGGACACTTCTGAGTCTATCCCTTCCGTTATGTCATTCACATATACCAAAACAGTACAGGTCCTAGGACTGACCCTTGTGGAACTCCACTCGTCACAGGTGCCCACTCTGACATCTCGTCACGTACCATGACTCGTTGTTGCCTCCCTGTCAGATATTCTTTGATCCATTGCAGTGCTTTTCCTGTTACGTGCCTGATCCTCTAGCTTTTGCATTAACCTCTTGTGAGGAACTGTGTCGAACGCCTTCTTGCAGTCCAAAAAATGCAGTCTATCCACCCCTCTCTCGTGTCTTACTTCTGTTACCTTGTCATAAAACTCCAGTAGGTTTGTGACACAGGATTTTCCTTCCCCTGAAACCGTGCTGGTTGTCGTTTATAAGCTTGTGTCTTTCTAGGTGCTCCACCACTCTCCTCCTGATGATCTTCTCCATGACTTTGCATACTATACACGTCAGTGACACAGGTCTGTAGTTTAATGCCTCGTGTCTGTCTCCTTTCTTAAAAATTGGGACTACATTTGCCATCTTCCACGCCTCAGGTAGTTGCCCAGTTTCAATGGATGTGTTGAAGATTTGTGTTAGTGGACACACAACATCTCTGCTCCCTCTCTAAGGACCCACGGAGAAATGTTGTCGGTCCCACCGCTTTTGAGGTATCGAGTTCACATAGCAGCTTCTTCACCTCCTCCTCGGTTGTGTGTATTTCATCCAGCACTTGTTGGTATACCTCCCTATTCTGAATTCCTGGAGTCCTTCCTGTCTCCTGTAAATACTTCTTAAATCTCATGTTGAGCTCCTCACATACCTCTTGGTCGTTTCTTGTGAACTCCCCACCTTCCTTCCTCAGCCTGATTACCTGGTCCTTGACTGTTGTTTTCTCCTGATGTGGCTATACAACAGCTTCGGGTCAGACTTGACTTTTGATGCTATATCATTTTCATATTGTCGCTGAGCCTCCCTTCTTACCTGTGCATATTCGTTTCTGGCTCTTCGGCTAATCTCTTTATTTTCCTGGGTCCTTTGTCTTCTGTACTTTTTCCATTCTCTATTACACTTAGTTTTTGCCTCCCTACACCTCTGGGTGAACCAAGGACCTGTTCTGTTCTTCCCATTACTTCTGTTTCCTTGGGGACAAACCTCCTCTGCCTCTTTGCATTTGGTTGTCACATATTCCATCATTTCTTTTACTGGTTTTCCTGCCAATTCTCTCTCCCACTGAAAGTCTTGTAGGACGTTCCTCATGCCGTGTAGTGCCCCCTTTTGTAGTTTCGTTTCTCCTTCCTATTCCTGCCCCCTCTCCACTTGTAGCTCAACTATATAATCAAAACACAGAACCAAATGATCACTACTCCAAGGGGCCTTTCATACGTGATATCCTCGATGTCCGAACTACTCAAGGTGAAACAAGGTCCAGTCTTGCTGATCATCCCCACTCTCTCTCTGGTAGTGTCTTTAACATGTTGATGCATGAGGTTTTCCAGTACCACATCCATCATCTTGGCTCTCCATGATTCAGACCCCCATGGGGCTCCAGGTTTTCCCAATCAATCTCTTTGTGATTGAAATCACCCATAACTAGTAACTTTGCTCTCCCCATGTGGGCTCTTCTGGCTATCTCGGCTAGTGTGTCTACCATTGCTCTGTTGCTCTCGTCGTATTCTTCTCTTGGCCTCCTGCAGTTCTGTGGCGGGTTGTACATTACAGCAATTACCACCTTATGGCCCTCAGACTGTGTGTGTGTGTGTGTGTATGTGTGTGTGTGTGTGTGTGTGTGTGTGTATGTGTGTGTATGTGTGTGTGTGTGTGTATGTGTGTGTATGTGTATGTGTGTGTGTGTGTGTATTGTGTGTGTGTGTGACAGAGTGAGAGGTAACAGAGAGAGATAAACAGACAAAATCCTTAGAAATATTTAATAATGAATGACTGAGAGAAAGAGGGAGGGAGGGAAGGAGGGAGGGAGAGAAGGGAGGATGGGAGGGAGTAGACACCTGGAAGAGCCTGATAATAGGACTCAATCAACCTGCCAAGGAACTCATTGAGGATAAATACAAGGAGTGAGAACCTCTAGCACCGCACTGTGTGGAGAGAGGGAAGGAAGGAGGGAGGGTACTGTGATGGAGGCTGGAGGGAAGGAGGGAGGGTACTGTGATGGAGGCTGGAGGGAAGGGAGGCACTGTGAGGCTGGGAAGCATCTCAAGGGACAAGTTATGGGAGGAAATTAAAAACTAAATTTGGTTTATCAATATATGACCAAGTCCCTCCTCCCCTCCCTCCCTCCTTCCATCCTCCATCCCCTTCTTCCCTCCCTCCATCCTTCCCCTCCCTCCTTCACTACCTCCCTCCCTCCCCTTCTTCCCTTCCTCCCTTCTTCGCTCCCTCCCTCCTTCCCTCCCTCCCCTCCATCCTCTCGCCTTCCCTTCCTCCTCCTTCCCTTCCTCCTTCCTTCCCTCCCTCCTTCCCTTCCCCTTCTCTGCATTTAGGTAAATGAAGTTTAAAAAACAGGTGACGTCATATTAATAACATGTGAAGTCAGCTTAATAAAAAGTGAAGTCAGATTAATAACAAGTGAAGTCAGCTTAATAACAGGTGAAGTCAACTTATAACAGGTGAAATCAGCTTAATAACAGGTGAAGTCAGCTTAATAACAGGTGAAGTCAGCTTAATAACAGGTGAAGTCAGCTAAAACAGGTGAAGTCAGCTTATTAACAGGTGAAGTCAGCTTAATAACAGGTGAAGTCAGCTTAATAACAGGTGAAGTCAACTTATTAACAGGTGAAGTCAGCTTAATAACAGGTGAAGTCAGCTTAATAACAGGTGAAGTCAGCTTATTAACAGGTGAAGTCAGCAATAACAGGTGAAGTCAGCTTAATAACAGGTGAAGTAAGCTCAGCTCCTCGTACCTCACCTGTTCCATTTCGTCCTTCTTATTCATTCTGTTTGGTCTTGTTCACATCAGTTATTCGCTCAAGTGTTGTCCAGAAGAAAGGTTCTAGCAAAATCTGGAAATATAATTATCATTTAATTTCCCTGGGATACTATGAGGTTTCAGGCATGAGTAATTAGCATGAGGAGAATTGGATGTCGTTAATGAGAAGTGGGCGGGTATGTGGGCGAGCGGATGAGGAGGCGGGTGGGTGCGCGGATGGGTGACGGGGGTGGATGAAGGGGCAAGAAGAGAGATTGGATTAAGAGGCATTTTGGGTGGTGGGCGGGAGACTATATCGTCAGACAGGTTAATAGACCTTCACGCCCAAATAAGAGTTTCTAACAAAAAGATCTGACGTTCACTACTGGGCGTAGTGAACGTGATGTGACGTTCACTACTGGGCGTAGTGAACGTCACGAAAAATAAGTACCGCATTTTCCCGCATATAAGGCGCACTAAATTGTTTACTCTTTTGTTTTAATTGCTTCTTAGCGAGGGTTTGCTTGAACTAGAAAAACGATGGGAACAAACACTTCATCCTGGGGTCCCTCTGGTCATGTAAATCTATAGAGACATTTAAACTCGTCTCATTGTTCCACACTCGAGTCATTTTTGATAAGGATACAGTCAGAGTGTAGTTACTGCTGGCTGCCCGTCTTGTTGTGCAGAAGCTCTCTTCTCATTTTCCTTTCAAATGTACAACTTTTGCCCTTTTATTTTCCAAATTCTTGTGTTTTTAATGTTTCTCAATTACATATGCAGGAATTTGTCGACTGATTGCCTGATATAATTTTTTTAACTTCAAGTGTCTTTTTTTTCATTTCCTCTACTAACTTTTCTTCTAAATACCTCAACAACAATGATGTGTGTGTATGTGTGTATGTTGTGTGTGTGTGTGTGTGTGTGTGTGTGTGTGTGTGTGTGTGTGTGTGTGTGTCGCGTGTGTGTGTGTGTGTGTGTGTGTGTGTGTGTGTGCATGGGCAGCCTTTTTTTATTTTATTCACAATATTTCATTCTTTTCAACATTCTCTTGTCCAGTCATTTACGACGACAAAGCAGCAAAGTTATCACTACAATTTAGGCAATAAATAGAATGTTTCACCTCTCTTTAATTGTCCAAATTGACAGAGAGTAAAACACACACACACACACACACTCACACACACCCCACACACACACACACACTCACACAAACACAACACACACAACACACACAAACACACACAACACACACACACACACACACAAATTGATATTCAAGACAGAAATGGTAGAAACAAGATCTTACAAAGGAAACCATACTTAAAGGATTCCCTAAAATACTAGTGAGTGTTCCTCGACCGCAACAGAACACAAAAAGAATGGGAACAGACGCCAGAGGCAGGAAGGAGAGACGGAGCAGGTACCAACAGACATAGGAGCACAGCTTCGGGAAACAACAAACACAACTGCCCACAGAACCACCCACAGCATCCCCTCAACCCCTATCAACCCACAACAAACAAACACAATAACCAGAAACAAACCACACTCCATACCCACAGTCCCCACCCACCCCAGTACTAATACCACCACAACACCAGCCTACCATAATATCCAGCCCTGTCTACCATACCCTCAGCATGTATCACCCCCTCCCAGCCCTCTAAATATAGTTCTGGAAAGGATGCTGAAGGTATGGCATACCAACACAGTTGGAATAACAGTTAAGAGTGACAAGCGGCAAGAAAGAATTACTGAGGCATCCCCGGACATCATTGAACTCACACAGACAAAGCTCATAGGGGTAATAACAGATGCGATCTCTGTCTGGATATCAGATCCTGAGGAAAGACGGGGAACAGAGAGAGAGGAGGAGTTGCACTGCTCATCTAAAACAAATGGAGTTTTGAGATGGTAGGATTAGTCAAAGGTGAAGCAGATGACTACACAGTAGGAACGCTTTTAACTGGGGACCCAAAAGTGATGATAGCAGTGATGTACAACTCACCACCAAACAGCAGAATACGATGAGAGTAACTGAATGATGGTGGCCAGAAAGGCCCACATAAGCAAGATAAAGTTACTTATCATGGGAGATTTCAACCACAAGGAGATAGACTGGGGAAAAATCTGGAGCCACATGGGGACTGTAGACGTGGAGAGCCAAGATGCTGAAGGCGGTGCTGGAAAGCTTCATGTACCAACATGTTAGGGACACAACCAGAGAAAGAGGAGACGGTGAACCAACATGGCTGAACCTCGTATTCACCTTCAACAGTTCAGACAGGAAAAAATCACACACGAAACGCCCCTTGACGCTAGCGATCACGTGGTCTTGAGTTTCAAATACATAGTAGAGTTAACAATAGAGTGAGGCAGCACAAGAAGGAAGGAATAAACCAAACTTCAGAATAGGGAACTACGCATGTATGAAGCAATTCCTGCATGAGGTGCAGTGGGTAAGAGAGCTAGAGGGAAAGACAGTAAACGAAATGAAACACGTGACCACAAAGTGCAGGGAGGCAGAAGAGAAGCTCGTGATAAGGGACAACAGAAACAATAGGAAGACCAGAGTGAACCCATGGTTTACCCGGAGGTGTGGAGAGGCCAAAGCCAAGTGTGCTAGAGCATGGAAAAAGTATAGAAGGTCAGAAATGAATATGTATGGATAAGGAGAGAGGCCCAGTGGTAATACAAGAATGATATAGCATCAAAAAGCAAAATCTCACCCAAAGTTGTTATACAACCTCATTAGAAGGAAAATAACAATCAAGAACCAGGTAATCAGGCTGAGAAAGGAAGGAGGGGAACTCACAGGGAACGATCAGGAAGCATGTGAGGAGCTCAGCTCAAGACTCAGGGAGGTATTCACAGTGGAGACAGAGAGGCTTCCAGCAAACTGAGAGAGTAAGGTGCACCGGCAAGTGCTGGACACACTGCAGATAACCGAGGAGGTAAAGAAAATGCAAGGTGAGCTAGATACCTCGAAGGTGGTGGGCCTAGATAGCATCTTCCTGTGTGTACCACTTCCAATAATCTTCAATAAATATATTGAAACAGTGCAACTGCCTGAGGTGTGGAAGACAGCTAATGTAGTCCCAATTTTTAAGAAAAGAGACAGACAGGCAGCACAAAACTACAGACCAATGTTGCCGACATGTATAGTATGTAAAGTTATGGAAAAGATTATCGAGAGAAGAGTGGTGGAGCACCTAGAAAGGAACGGGCTCATACATGACAACCAGCACGGCTTCAGGGAAGGGAAATCCTGCATCAGAACACTACTGGAGTTCTACGACAAAATAACAGAGAGAGAGGGAGGGCAGGCTGCATATTCTTGGACTATAAGAAGGCTTTCGATACAGTACCATACAAGAGACTGGTTTAAAAAGCTAGAGGAGCAGGCAGGAATAGCATGGAGAGTATTGTAATGAATCAGGGAATACCTGACAGGAAGGAGACAACGTGTGTTGGTAAGTGAAGAGGTGTCAGAGTGGGTGCATTGGTTTTTATGGGGTTTCCCAAGAATCAGTCCTAGGTCCGGTGCTGTTTCTAGTATATGTGAACGACATGACAGAAGGAATAGATTCAGAGGTGTCCCTGTTTGCAGACGATGTGAAGCTAATGAGAAGAATACAAATGAATGAGGATCAGGTAAGCTTACAAAGAGATCTGGACAGGCTGAAAACCTGGTCCTACAAACGGCTTCTGGAGTTTAACCCCAGCAAGTGCAAAGTCGTGAAGCCTGGGGAAAAGATAAAGAAGACAGCAGACGGAGTGCAGCCTAGGAGGCCAAAGGCTGCAAAACTCACTCAAGGAAATGGATCTTGGGGTGAGCATCATACCGAGTACATCTGAGGCGTACATCAACCAAATAACTGCTGCAGCATATGGGCGCCTAGCAAACCTAAGAATAGCGTGTCGACTTCTAAGTAAGGCCCATATTGGAGTATGCAGCACCAGTATGGAACCCACACCTGGTCAAACACGTCAAAAAATTAGAGAATGTCCAAACGTTTGCAACAAAATTAGTCCTGGAGCTAAGGGGTATGCCCAACGAGAAGTTAAGGAAAATCAACCTGGCGATATTGGAGGACAGGAGGGCAAGAAGGGACATGATAACAACATATAAAATACTGAGAGGAATTGGCAAGGTGGATAGGGACAGGATGTTTCAGAGATGGGACACAGTAACAAGAGTTCACAACTGGAAGCTGAAAACTCAGATGAGTCACAGGGATGTTAGGAAGTATTTCCTCAGTCATAGAGTTGTCAGGAAGTGGAACAATCTAGACAGTGAAGTAGTGGAGGCAGGATCCAGAGAGCTTTAAGAAGAGGTATGATAAAGCTCTTGGAGCAGGGAAAGAGTGGAGCTAATAGCAACCAGCGAAGAGGCGGGCCCAGGAGCTATAATTCGACCCCTACAACCACAACTAGGCGAGTACAACTGTGTGAGTACACACACACGCACACGAACACACACACACAAAAGTTATCATAAAACAATTTAAAACATAAGTTTTTCCTCTCAGAGGCAAGTGAGGTGAAGAGCTCCCAAAATAAGTTTATTCAATGGAATACAATACTGAATCAGAGTCAAAATTTTAAATTACTTCTCAAACTGAGGAGAAACAACTTTAATACTTTCACCATTATAACCTGCAATGCCCTTACATACACACACACACACACACACACACACACACACACACACACACACACACACACACACACACACACACATATATATATATATATATAGTGTATGAGGAAATGTTGTGAAAATAAATGGATGTCATCAGTGAGTCGTCCAGCAGTAATTGGTTCAGTATAAACTGGAATAATGACATTTATCAACTGGGGTTTGTCTCTCTCTTTCTCTTGTCAGCTCTCTATGTCTCTGTCTCTGTCTCTGTCTCTGTCTCTGTCTGTCTCTCTCTCTCTCTCTCTCACACAGGGTTATAAAAGGTTAGATTCAGGGTTCCTAACTTTAATTACGCGCTTAGAGCTGTTACCCACATCAGCTCATTTGAAAGCCTTTTATTGTTACGAGATATACAAATAGTGAACAGGATTAAGTTGGAGCCATCTGTGGGCCAGCGGTTTCATTTGGTCTTTTGACTTGATTTCGTTGACGTCGTTATGTTGTTCGAACATGTTCCATACTAGAGTCATCCTGGGAATAAATGATCTTATATGAAGCGATGGTATGGAGAAGATGTTCAAGGTGGGTCCAGACAGAGATAAATCGTCTTGCTCTGTTCTCTGTGTCAAGAATCCAAAAAAGTGGAGCATACTTAAGGTGTGAGAGTACAGAATCCTGCAACCTCCAGTGTCGAACAGATGCGACATACATCTAAGTGCTGTAAGCTTCCTGGCCACTTTCTTTGAAGATTTACAACGTGGTTCTGCAAAGTTAGTTTGGAGTCGAATTCCACCCCAAGAATTAGCAACTTAATTCCCAGGTTCTAACCTTCTCCCATTCATTCATTCTTACCACTCTTACATTCTCTCTCTCTCTCTCTCTCTCTCTCTCTCTCTCTCTCTCTCTCTCTCTCTCTCTCTCTCTCTCTCTCTCTCTCTCTCTCTCTCTCTCTCTCTCTCTCTCCGGTAAGCGCCGATACTTCTCTGGGGTCTGGCTGTGTGGTATATATATATATATATATATATATATATATATATATATATATATATATATATATATATATATATATATATATATATATATATATATATATATATATAGGGTGACATTTAATTACATATGATTCAATAATGTTAAATTCAACAGAAAGTATTTATAAAGAGGCTGTTTATATATAGGTCGACACTATAAAAATTTTACCATCAATGTAGAAAGTAACAGATATTAGCCCAGTTATAAATCACTATCAGTATTTATGCAGCTTAAATATTCATGATAAATCTCTTACAGTTTGACCCAGATTAAGCCTGTGACAACCTGCTGTAGAGTGAGGCGCTAGGTGAGTACTGCAAACAAGTGCAGTTCCATTTCCATGGATCAAGACCCCTTGAAGGATGGGAGCATTACAATTCGCCTTAAAATGTTGATCAATATCTACAGTTCTGTGCTCACACAAAGCTCTTAAAAATATTGACGATATTTACCAGATACCAGCACCTAGCAGAGGAACGTTTCGACCTGAAACATCATCCAAACGTTTCTGTCTCCTCAGTGCGGATGTTCTGTGAATTGTTGCAGCTCCGGCATTGTTACTTCGGTTCTCCGTTGATGATAATATTGAGCGTTTGATAATAATTTTGTAATATCGAAATATTAATGTAGACAATATCGAGGCTTGAACAGTGCAGCACCAACCAGTCTTTTAGACACGAACGTTAAGACGTTTCGCTCCGTCGTGCACCACCGTCGTGCACCACCGTCGTGCACCACCGTCGTGCACCGCCGTCGTGCACCACCGTCAAGTGACCACAGTAATACACATTGCTGAAGTTTCTGTTAATACTCAACTTCGATCTTTAATTTTCCAGTTCTGATAAAAGAAGACGCGAGTATTTTTACTGGAGACTCAGACGACAAGACTTATTGACATCAACCACTGACCTGGGAACACAAGCTTCAAGGAACACTGACATCAACCACTGACCTGGGAAGACAAGCTTCAAGTAACACTGACATCAACCACTGACCTGGGAAGACAAGCTTCAAGGAACACTGACATCAACCACTGACCTGGGAAGACAAACTTCAAGTAACACTGACATCAACCACTGACCTGGGAAGACAAGCTTCAAGTAACACTGACATCAACCACTGACATGGGAAGACAAGCTTCAAGTAACACTGACATCAACCACTGACCTGGGAACACAAGCTTCAAGGAACACTGACATCAACCACTGACCTCGGAAGACAAGCTTCAAGGAACACTTATGCTGATGTTAGAAATATTTCTTTCTCGTATTTTCAAAATAGTGTATGAATTTTCAGCTTAAAAGTATGAGTGTGTGTGTGTGTGTGCATATATATATATATATATATATATATAATATATATATATATATATATATATATATATATTTATTTTTATTTTATTAACACATCGGCCGATTCCACCAAGGCAGGGTGGCCGAAAAGAAAAACTTTCATCATCATTCACTCCATCACTGTCTTGCCAGAAGGGTGCTTTACACTACAGTTATAAAACTGCAACATTAACACCCTCCTTCAGAGTGCCGGCACTGTACTTCCCATCTCCAGAACTCAAGTCCGGCCTGCCGGTTTCCTGAATCCTTCATAAATGTTACTTTGCTCACACTCCAACAGCACGTCAAGTATTAAAACCATATGCCTCCATTCACTCCTATCAAATACGCTCACACATGCTTGCTGGAAGTCCAAGCCCTCGCACACAAAACTTCCTTTACCTCCCTCCAACCTTTCCTAGGCCGACCCCTACCCCGCCTTCCCTCCACTACAGATTTATACACTCTCGAAGTCACTCTGTCTCGTTCCATTCTCTCTACATGTCCAAACCACCTCAACAACCCCTCCTCAGCTCTCTGGACAATCGTTTTGGTAATCCCGCACCTCCTCCTAATCTCCAAACTCCGAATTCTCTGCATTATATTCACACCACACATTGACCTCAGACATGACATCTCCACTGCCTCCAGCCTTCTCCTCGTTGCAACATTCATCACCCATGCTTCACACCCATATAAGAGCGTTGGTATAACTATACTCTCATACATTTCCCTCTTTACTTCCATAGACAAGGTTCTTTGTCTCCACAGACTCCGAAGTGCTCCACTCACCCTTTTCCCTCATCAATTCTATGATTCACCTCATCCTTCATAGACCCATCCGCCGACATGTCCACTCCCAAATATCTGAATACATTCACCTCCTCCATACTCTCTCCCTCCAATCTGATATCCAATCTTTCGTCACCTATTCTTTTTGTTATCCTCCTCACCTTACTCTTTCCTATATTCACTTTCAATTTTCTTCTTTTACACACCCTACCAAATTCATCCACCAACCTCTGCAGCTTCTCTTCAGAATCTCCCAAAGCACAGTGTCATCAGCAAAAAGCAACTGTGACAACTCCCACTTTGTATTTGCTTCTTTATCTTTTAGCCCAACACCTCTTGCCAAGACCCTCGCATTCACTTCTCTTACAACCCCATCTATAAATATATTGAACAACCACGGTGACATCACACATCCTTGTCTAAGGCCCACTTTTACTGGGAAATAGTCCCCTTCCTCCTACACACTCTAACCTGAGCCTCACTATCCTCATAAAAACTCTTCACTGCTTTCAGTAACCTTCCTCCTATTCCATACACCTGCAACATCTGCCACATTGCCCCCTATCTACCCTATCATACGCCTTTTCCAAATCCATAAATGCCACAAAAACATCTTTACCCTTATCCAAATACTGTTCACCTATATGTTTCACTGTAAACACTTGGTCTACACACCCCTACCTTTCCTAAAGCCCCTTGTTCATCTGCTATCCTGCTTTCTGTTTTACTCTTAATTCTTTCAATAATAACTCTACCATACACTTTACCAGGTACACTCAACAGACTTATTCCCCTATAATTTTTGCACTCTCTTTTGTCCCTTTGCCTTTATACAAAGGAACAATACACGCTCTCTGCCAATCCCTAGGTACCTTACCCTCTTCCATACATTTATTAAATAATAGCACCAACCACTCCAAAATTATATCCCCACCTGCTTTTAACATTTCTATCTTTATCCCATCAATCCCAGCTGCCTTACCCCTTTCATTCTACCCACTGCCTCACGAACTTCCCTACACCCACAACTGGCTCTTCCACACTCCTACAAGATGTTATTCCTCCTTGCCCTACACACGAAATCACAGCTTCCTGTCTTCATCAACATTTAACAAATCCTCAAAATATTCTCTCCATCTTCCCGATACCTCTAACTCTCCATTTAATAACTCTCCTCTCCTATTTTTAACTGTCAAATCCATTTGTTCTCTAGGCTTCCTCAACTTATTAATCTCATTCCAAAACTTTTCTTATTTTCAACAAAATTTGCTGATAACATCTCACCCACTCTCTCATCTGCTCTCTTTTACATTGCTTCACCACTCTTTTAACCTCTTTTTTTCTCTCCATATACTCTTCCCTCCTTGCATCACTTCTACTTTGTAAAACCTCTCATATGCTAACTTTTTCTCCTTACTACTCTCTTTACATCATCATTCCACCAATCGCTCCTCTTCCCTCCTGCACCCACTCGCCTGTAACCACAAACTTCTGCTGAACACTCTAACACTACATTTTTAAATCTACCCCATACATTTTCGACCCCATTGCCTACACTCTCACTAGCCCATCTATCCTCCAATAGTTGTTTATATCTTACCCTAACTGCCTCCTCTTTTAGTTTATAAACCTTCACCTCTCTTTTACTTACTGATTCTATTTTCCTTGTATCCCATCTACCTTTACTCCCACTGTAGCTATAACTAAAAGTGATCTGATATATCTGTAGCCCTCTATAAACATGCACATCCTGAAGTCTACTCAACAGTCTTTTATCTACCAATACATAGTCCAACAAACTACTGTCATTACGCCCTACATCATATCTTGTATACTTATTTATCCTCTTTTTCTTAAAATATGTATTACCTATAACTAAACCCCTTTCTATACAAAGTTCAATCAAAGGGCTCCCATTATCATTTACACCTGGCACCCCAAACTTACCTACTACACCCTCTCTGCATGTTTCTCCCACTTTAGCATTTAGGTCCCCTACCACATTACTCTCTCATTTGGTTCAAAAGTTCCTATACATTCGCTTAACATCTCCCAAAATCTCTCTCTCCTCTACACTCCTCTCTTCTCCAGGTGCATACACGCTTATTATGACCCACTTTTCGCATCCGACCCTTATTTTAATCCACATAATCCTTGAATTTACAATTTATATTCCTCTTTTCCTTCCATAACTGATCCTTCAACATTATTGCTACCCTTCCTTAGCTCTAACTCTCTCAGATACTCCTGACTTAATCCCATTTATTTCTCCCCACTGAAACTCGCCTACCCCTTCAGCTTTGTTTCGCTTATATATATATATATATATATATATATATATATATATATATATATATATATATATATATATATATATATATATATATATATATATATATATATATATATATATATATATATATATATATATCGGCCGTTTCCCACCGAGGCAGGGTGGCCTGAAAAGAAAACTTTCATCATCATTCACTCCATCACCGTCTTGCCAGAGGCATGCTTACACTACAGTTATAAAACTGCAACATTAACACCCCTCCTTCAGAGTGCAGACACTGTACTTCCCATCTCCAGGACTCAAGTCCGGCCTGCCGGTTTCCCTGAATCCCTTCATAAATGTTACCTTGCTCACACTCCAACAGCACTTCAAGTCCTAAAAACCATTTGTCTCCATTCGTTCCTATCTAACACGCTCACGCACGCTTGCTGGAAGTCCAAGCCCCTCGCCCACAAAACCTCCTTTACCCCCTCCCTCCAACCTTTTCGGGGCCGACCCCTACCCCGCCTTTCTTCCCCAATAGATTTATACGCTCTCCAAGTCATTCTACTCTGTTCCATTCTCTCTAAATGACCACACCACCTCAACAGCCCTCTGACTAATGCTTTTATTAACTCCACACATCCTCCTTAATTCCACACTATGAATTCTCTGCATAATATTTACACCACACATTGCCCTTAGACACGACATCTCCACGGCCTCCAGCCGTCTCCTCGCTGCAGCATTTACAACCAAAGCTTCACACCCTTATAAGAGTGTTGGTACCACTATGCTCTCGTACATTCCCTTCTTTGCCTCCATGGATAACGTTCTTTGTCTCCACAGATACCTCAGCGCACCACTCATCCTTCTTCCTTCATCAATTTTATGGTTTACCTCACCCATGTTGTTTTGGCGGGCTAAAACAACACGGGTTTGAGCCCTAATACACCAGGCTAGTACACCAAATGGGGAGTAGAATGAAATTAGCTTTGAGGCAACCACACCATTGCATGTCCTCGGATCTCGATACAACACCTAGCTCTGCTGGGTGCGTGATCTTTGTAGGATTGGGTGGTCCTGTGGGTTAGAGCGTCGTGTGATTTTCGCTCATCATAAGGCGGGCCAAAACAACACGGGTTCGAGCCCTCGGCTAGTCGCAGTATTGTTATTGAAAAAAATATATATATATATATATATATATATATATATATATATATATATATATATATGCTTTGGGTAAGAAGAAGTCATCTTTTCAATGTATTTTTGATAGTTTATCTCATAATTCTGCACTTGAGTTAAACTAACATAAATACAACCACTACTTGAGCTAAATTAACATAAAAGTAATCAACACTTGTGGAAGCAGGTCATAAAAATAAGTTATACCAGTGGTTAGCAATAGAGTTGTAGAAAATATTCTCTGTGGCAGAATTCCCCAGTGTTGCTATGTCAGACGGAAGTCACACATTAATGGTATACAATACACCCGACAAACATAATCACATGTGTTACACTTTGTTATCTCTACTGACGAAACCTAACTCCTGCTCAACAGACTTTTCAGTCGAATACTGAGGCGAGTTTTATACAGGAGACAGTGTAAGGAGACACTCAGGTGTTGCTTATGTGTCTTCTTGAATCTGTCGGTATCGACCACAGTTATTATATGATACTTGTCTGACACAGTAACATCTCTCTTACTAAACACTAAACTTACTTTATTGGCATTATCCGCTTCTACTAGTGGGTCCCCCCTGTGATGCCGTCTCCTACTACTGCACTTTTCTCATTACCTCCACTTTATAAGGCTCCACCATCATATTTCTGCTTTAGATAGATCAAGCTTAAGGCCCCGGTGGCCTGGTGGCTAAAACTTTCGCTTCACACACGGAGGGCCAGGGTTCGATTCCCGGCGGGGTGGAAACATTTCGACGTGTTTCCTTACACCTGTTGTCATGTTCACCTAGCAGCAAATAGGTACCAGGGTGTTAGTCGACTGGTGTGGGTCGCATCCTGGGGGACAAGATTGAGGACCACAATGGAAATAAGACAGACAGTCCTCGATGACGCACTGACTTTCTTGGGTTATCCTGGGTGGCTAACCCTCCGGGGTTAAAAATCCGAAGAAAATCTTATCTTATCATATCTAAACACCATTTAATCAATTCTTCAAGACTAAGGGAATTAATGCCTTAAAATGTCCTCTCAACTTATTCCACTGTCTCCAGTATAAAAGTCGCCTCTTCATTCGCTTGAAAGAAAAAAGGCTTCTGCTCTGAAAAAAACGTTTCTTCAGTAAAGGGAGAAAAACACTGCGCCAAAACAAACATCATTAGTCAATACTGTGGTTGGAAGGCTTTTCCAAGACTTACCTTCAATTCCCGGTCCCCCGCTGCACCTTAATGACGATGGACCCACCAACATTTTTTTCATCTGACCTTCAAGTTCCGTCAGCGTCCTGACTAATTTGCGCCTCGATAATTAGGGCAAACGAGGCCACATTTCCCATTCTCCCCCCCCCCTTGCTACTCCGTCACTCCACCACCGACCCTCCCCCTTGCTACTCCCGTCACTCCACCACCGACCCTCCCCTTGCTACTCCGTCACTCCACCACCGACCCTCCCCCTTGCTACTCCGTCACTCCACCACCGACCCTCCCCCTTGCTACTCCGTCACTCCACCACCGACCCTCCCCCTTGCTACTCCCGTCACTCCACCACCGACCCTCCCCCTTGTTACTCCCGTCACTCCACCACCGACCCTCCCCTTGCTACTCCGTCACTCCACCACCGACCCTCCCCCTTGCTACTCCCGTCACTCCACCACCGACCCTCCCCCTTCCTACTCCCGTCACTCCACCACCCACCTCCAAATTTTTCTTTAAAAGAAAACTTTAGTCCACAAATGACGACGTTTTGCCAGACATTACTAGAAATGTTTAGCACTTGGGCGACGTTTCTTTATTGACTCTTTGTTAGTAAACATCTGTAATAAATCATTTATTTTTAATTACATACTTAGATTGTGTGTTTACTCACCTAGTTGTGTTTGAAGGGGTCAAGTCACAGCTCCTGGCCCCGCCTCTTCGCTGGTCCCTACTAGAACCACTCACTTCCTGCTCCATGAGGTTTATCGTATCTCTTGAAAACATTATCTCAGACCACAGAAGGATTCGAACCTGCACACTATGTGTGTGTGTGTGTGTATGTGTTTGTTGTGTGTGTGTGTGTGTGTGTGTGTGTGTGTGTGTGTGTGTGTGTGTGTAGGTATGTGTGTGTTTGCAATTTCAACAATATTAAATTGCTCCCTAAAAAATTCTCTCATAATAAAGATGAAGTTATTGCAGGACATATGGTTGGCGAGTTTCCTCTATCATCTCTCGCTACATTATCCTCAGTTTATCTTCCTCATTTACTGTAATAACTAAAATATTAATTTGTGTTTCTTGCAGCGTGGAAGAGCAGGATGGTGGTGGCGGAGGAGACAGGTGTGGGTCTTCAACTACCCAGGGGCTACAGAGCTGTGCTCACCTCACCATGGGTCACACCAGCAGGTAACTCAGCTGGTGCACTGACTCAGTTGTAGGGAGTAGAGAGGAGGGAACTACAGCAGGTCCTTTAGTCTGGGGGGTTAGTTGTTATCAGTCCGTTTCTTATAAGCGAAGAATATAAACATCTGTTTAAGTATGTGTGTGTGTACTCACCTATTTGTGGTTGTAAGGGTCGATTCATAGCCCCTGGCCCCGCCTCTTCTACTTGTTTGTAGCAACGGGAGAAGACTTATTCACATGCTGTCCAGTCTTCAATAATTTGTCCATCGTAAAAAAAAAAATGTAATTTAAAATGGAAAAAGACCTTCCTACCTGCTCTTCTAAATTGTATTCCATTGCTCAACCTCTCTGTATTCCAGTGGTCAACCTCTGTATTCCAGTGGTCAACCTCTCTGTATTCCAGTGGTCAATCTCTCTGTATTCCAGTGGTCAACCTCTCTGTATTTCAGTGGTCAACCTCTGTATTCCAGTGGTCAACCTCTCTGTATTCCAGTGGTCAATCTCTCTGTATTCCAGTGGTCAACCTCTCTGTATTTCAGTGGTCAACCTCTCTGTATTCCAGTGGTCAACCTCTCTGTATTCCAGTGGTCAACCTCTCTGTATTCCAGTGCTCAACCTCTCTGTATTCCAGTGCTCAACCTCTCTGTATTCCAGTGGTCAACCTCTGTATTCCAGTGCTCAACCTCTCTGTATTCCAGTGGTCAATCTCTTTGTATTCCAGTGGTCAACCTCTCTGTATTCCAGTGGTCAACCTCTCTGTATTCCAGTGGTCAACCTCTCTGTATTCCAGTGGTCAACCTCTCTGTATTCCAGTGTTCAACCTCTATGTATTCCAGTGGTCAACCTCTCTGTATTCCAGTGGTCAACCTTTCTGTATTCCAGTGGTCAACCTTTCTGTATTCTAGTGCTCAACCTCTCTGTATTCCAGTGGTCAACCTCTCTGTATTCCAGTGGTCAACCTCTCTGTATTCCAGTGGTCAACCTCTCTGTATTCCAGTGGTCAACCTCTCTGTATTCCAGTGGTCAACCTCTCTGTATTCCAGTGGTCAACCTCTCTGTATTCCAAGTAAAAAATGATCTATGTTACTATGGGCTCTTCTTATCTCTGCTACAGGTACTATAAAGTGTATATTTATTCTTTCCTTTGCTTTTACGACCGTAAATATAGTTACCATGTCTCTTATTTTCCTTCTATCAGCCAGTGGGGTCACTTTAGTGTTTACAGACACTCCCCATAACTCATTGCTTTCAACTTTAGTAGCCATGTTGTACTTCTTCTTTGGACCGTTCTAACTACCCAAGGATTTTCTTTCATTGATGGACATGACAAACTCTGCATATTTTCGCCTAATATACGTTGCAATAAGGTTTTAAGAAATAGATTTTATAATTCACCGATATATTACACAGACACTCACACTGTATTTACAAGTTCCTCTGATACTTTCACTATGTTATCACATATTTAGGTTAGGTAAGGTTTGTCACGAAACAGGACAAGTGTTTCCTGACGCGGGTCTTAGTTATACGATGACCCGTGTTTTGGCCATCTGACCGACGCCTTCCACTGGCTTACCCCTCCACCCATTTAAAAAATATAGTTCTGAATATAATCATTAGATACACTGTTCTTCATGTGACAGGATTTCGATTTTTCCCATTTCCATTACATGGCATTTCTCTATATGAAATTCCACAATCCATCCATCCATCCATTTTCTCAATTTATCAAAGTCATTCTGTGGAGATTTACAGTTATGTTCATTGTTTATTTTCTACATCACCTATAAACATATTTACCTAATTTTTTTTTATTCCTTCTGGTAAATCATTTACGTAAACTGAACATATTTTGTGGGCGTTTACTAATGCTTGTGGCACCCCACGTGTGACAACTCCCCACGAGCATATTTTTTTTATTTTTGTAGCTTACCCCATTTACTCTCAAACGACAAAAAAAATCATCCATCAAAATAACGTTCTTTTTATTCTTCCAATATTTTTCAGTTAGCAAGTTGTGTGTCCACGGAGAGTAACAGCGCCTGGACCTTCCTAAAACTCGAAATTAATACAAGTCCGTCCATTCATTTCTCTCTAGAACATTTTCCATGACTATGACATAATCTGTAAACAGAAAACCCGAGTGTTTATCAGTTTATATATATAAATTCTCAAGATGTTGAATCCGCTTTCTCTAAAAGTTTTTTTTTTTTTTCAAATTTTATACAGCAGCACTTATGTCTTTTATGTGTGGCATTGGATTCCACACTTTGAGTCACTCTGGCAGACCTGAGTGCAGGTCGCACTAACACTTCTTATATTATATATCCACAATAATGTTTTACCACCAAAGTGAACCCGAGTGCTTAATAAATCCTCATAATGTGTTCATGAAGGTGACACAAATATATATTTTTAAAAAAAATATATAAAAATAATTATATATATATATATATATATATATATATATATATATATATATATATATATATATATATATATATAATTTAAATAGTGAACATAACTCAGTGTTCTTTCTTACATCTCAGATACTTAGAGAGTATTGCATATTAACAAATTTCAACGATTTAGTAAATACTTTCTACACTATGTACATTGTGGATGAACACTTGTTATGCAACAGCAACAGCAACAGCAACCATCAGACACCAAGGTGAACACACAGAGGTTCTAAGAGGAAAGCAAAGTCCCAGGTACAATGCTAGGCAGTGTAATTTCCATTCATCTCGACCGAGAGAGAGTATAGATAACCAGCAACGTTGAATTATCTAATGTTAAGCTCTGGGAAAGCATGCATCATGACAGGTATATCCTGCAACCATCCACAACATAACAGGCATATCCTGCAACCATCCACAAGACAGACATGTGAACCTTTCAATAAGATCCTTGTGAGATAAAACCCACAAGAACACCAGTAAACACTCTGACTCGCCACCAGAGATGTGTAAAGGTAAATAAAACCATATAAGAATACTTAGCAGCGATGAGTAGGTGAGAATCAGGCAGCCAGACATAAGCACTTCCACCACACTCAATCAGTGCCAACATATGAGAGTGAGAGGCAGGTACACCTTCTCTCTAGGTACACCTTCTCTCTAGGTACACCTTCTCTCTAGGTACACCCTCTCTCTAGGTACACCTTCTCTCTAGACAATTTCAGGCAGTTTCTGAGAAACTGCCTGAACGATAATCGCAGAAAAATTGTTCATTCCCATATATAACTATGGAAATAAATGGTATAAAATACCGACACAATGGAAAAATAAACACATAAGCAGTATAATGTGATCCTTTATTGACAACGTTTCGCCCACGCAGTGGGCTTTATCGAGTCACAGACAGATCTACCTAGATACAAGATACAGGAGTATATATATAGGATTTAGTCAGGTGGAGAAAGCTGCATATGACAGTCTTCAAAGTAGTGTGATAGTCACAACCCTGGGTAACATAAAAGATGTTAAGTAAAAGGACACAAATGCAACTAATGAGACATTATATTGTGGCAACGTTTCGCTCTCCAGGAGCTTTGTCAAGACGGCTTGACAAAGCTCCTGTAGAGCAAAACGTTGCCACAATAAAATGTCTCATTAGTTACATTTGTGTCCTTTTACTTAACATATTGTCGGTAATTCTACCAATATTAATACAACATAAAAAGAGATTGGACAAGTATAGGAACATAAGAAAGGAAGAACACTGCAACAGGCCTACTGGCCCATACCTGGCAGGTCCATGTCAAAACCAATCCACCAATGCCAACAGTATATGGGTAGACCTTCTGCAGTGTTCCATTCTTAAGTTCTATGTGGGAAAGCGATGAAGAAGTTTCTTGGCAATAGGTTCAGCTATGTTGTAGAAGCCGTTGTTCTGGTTGAAGTTGTTGGATATACAGATAAGTGATGATTCTAGGATTCTTCGGTATTGAGTGTTGTCTTCTCTGGCGATAAGTCTTGCGTTTCTGTAGTTGATTAAATGGTTGTGTGAATTTCGGTGTTGAACACAGGCATTTCTTGGGTCGTCAGATCTGCCTGCGTACTGGTGTTCTGAAATACGTGTTTGGAGGTCTCTGGATGTTTCGCCGACGTATAATTTGCTGCAGTCATTACAAGGGATTGTGTATACCCCTGCAGTGGATTGAAGCTTGTCCTGTCTGTTACTGGTAATGTCCTTGATGGTGGTGGATGTGGAGGTAGATACTTGGAATGAGGTAATGGAAAAAATGTTGGAAACGTGTTTGGCAATGGAGTTGGTGGGGAGGACTATGTATCTCTTCTCGGCAGTGTCTTCTCTGGGTGTGTTGAAGATGTTTAATGCCCGTCGTCTGCAGTCTATAATAAAGTGACGAGGATAGTGAAGTTTAGTAAAAACTTGCTCAATAAGGGAGCATTCTTCCTCAAACCAGGTATCCCATTGAGGCCCATATCCTCGGGAATTGGCAGTGCTCCCCACAAACTCTCAGGAATTCTCGCTAAACACCTCTCCAAACTTTTGGGCACTATCAGTCCAGCACATCTCAAACACTCTGGTGACCTTCTCAATCGCATTCGCAACATCAACATCAGGAACAAGAAACTCTCCAGCCTTGATGTAACATTCCTATTCACCAAAGTACCTACTACACAATCTATTGATCTCTTGCGCAGGAAAATTGACGACTCGTTTGATCTTCCTCTTCCAGCCAGCGATTTCATCGACCTTGTTGAACTATGTGTGGGCTTTACATGTTTCTCTTTCGAAAACCAACTCTTTCAGCAAACTTTTGGACTACCCATGGGATCGCCACTTAGTGCCGTCCTTGCGAACCTATATATGGAACATTTGGAAGCCGAGCGATTTTCCACTATTATTCCCTCTTCCGTCACCTGGCTCCATTATGTTGACGACATTCTCATCATAATTCCCAGACGCTTCAACGTTCAAGCTGTCCAACACAAACTCAACCAGGTTGAGCCATCAATCCAGTTTACACTAGAAGAAGAAGTCGACAACACTCTTCCTTTCCTTGATGTTCTTCTCTGCAAAGCTGACCATGAACTTCGTTTTAAAGTCTATCGAAAACCTACCAACCAACACGATCTTCTCCACTTCTACTCTCACCACGACACCAAAACTAAACGTGGTGTAATTATAGGCTTTTTCCTGCGCGCACTCAGAATCTGCAGCAGTGAGTTCCTTGAAGAAGAATGCTCCCTCATTGAACAAGTTTTTTATTAAACTTCACTATCCTCGTCACTTCATTAGAGACTGTAGACGACGGGCATTAAACATCTTCAACACACCCAGAGAAGACACTGCTGAGAAGAGATACATAGTCCTTTCCACCAACTCCATTGCCAAACACGTTTCCAACATTTTTTCCATTACCTCATTCCAAGTATCTACCTCCACATCCACCACCATCAAGGACATTACCAGTAACAGACAGGACAAGCTTAATCCACTGCAGGAGTATACACAATCCTTTGTAATGACTGCAGCAAATTATACGTCGGCGAAACATCCAGAGACCTCCAAACACGTATTTCAGAACACCAGTATGCAGGCAGATCTGACGAATTAAGAAATGCCTGTGTTCAACACCGTAATTCACACAACCATTTAATCAACTACAAAAACGCAAGACTCATCGCCACAGAAGACAACACTCAATACCGAAGAATCCTGGAATCATCACTTATCTGTATATCCAACAACTTCAACCAGAACAACGGCTTCTACAACATAGCTGAACCTATTGCCAAGGAACTTCTTCATCGCTTTCCCACATATAACTTAAGAACGGAACACTGCAGAAGGTCTGCCCATATACTGTTGGCGTTGGTGGATTGGTTTTGACATGGACCTGCCAGGTATGGGCCAGTAGGCCTGTTGCAATGTTCCTCCTTTCGTATGTTCCTATACTTGTCCAATCTCTTTTTATGTTACCCAGGGTTGTAACTATCACCCTACTTTGAAGACTGTCACATGCAGCATTCTCCACCTGACTAAATCCTATATATACTCCTGTATCTTTTATCCAGGTAGATCTGTTTGTGACTTGATAAAGCCCACTGCGTGGGCGAAACGTTGTCAGTAAAGGATCACATTATACTGCTTATGTGTTTATTTTTCCATATATAACTAAAGGTAAATAGTGTCATATAACAATAAATAACAACATATACAACTGACGCAGGTGAGGAGGTCATGCTTCCCTACCGGGCACAACCAATAGGAAAAAACATTTGAAGTTCTGAAACACAGATTGTATCTTGTGACCCTGGCCAGCAGTCACGTCCTTACCTCCCTTAACATAATAAACGACACAAAATAAACTACATAGATTCTACACACACAACGCAACACTAATATCATGAATATTACTCTTGTAATTTCTGCATAGAATATAAATAGCACAAATTTTATGATATTAGTTAAACATTTCTCGTGCGCAAGATAAAGCTGACAGATAACAAAATAACACATAAAATATATATAATATAATAGGAAACGTTTCGGTCCTGGGACCTTGATCACTTCTAACAAAACATTTTCAACCACTGTGTTAGAGATGATCAAGGTCCCAGGACCGAAACGTTTTTTAATATGTCCTAGTGTTTACCCACGAGTCTTTCTACACCAAGTTCTCGGTATCTCAAAGCAACGTTTATACCATATGATGCACTGAGTTGTAATATTTAATTTTACCAAATATCTGTGTTATCAATTCTCTGTGAACGTCAACATCAATCTCAACATTAATGTTCCTATTTAATGGAAAATTGGATGTTTGTAAGTCACTTTCTAGTCGTATCAAAACATCATAATTCTTCTGCAAATTCTTTTAAAAATCCCAAGATGCTGTCCCGTCTGGTCCTATTGATTTTTACTCGCAATCATTCATTATTAACTTCTTCTCTTCCTCTATTTCTGTATCTCCAACATTTTATTCTCTGATATTAATCTCCACTACGTAAACAAAAAGATATTCGTGTCGTGAACACATTCTGAAGATTTCTTTTAATTCTTCACACATTTCTTCCTCTTCTTCTCTAGGAAGGTTCATAGAGGCGGGGAAAGGGCTCTTAATTCAAGGAATTTCCACCTTCCTTCCTTAGTTCCATCCCTCTTGTGTACTCTACCTCCCTCCCTCCTTCCCTCTCTGCTTTTTCATTCTCCCTCCATGAACATTATGGCTTTAGTCCCTCCCTTCATCTCTCCCTCACCCTTAATATATAGAATCACTTACAGCTCCCCTTCACCTACACCCATTAACCCTTCATGAATCCCTTCACTCACTCTTTCTTTTACCCGTTCCTTCACCTCTCCCTCCACCCGTTTCTTCACTTCTCCCTCCACCCGTTCCTTCACCTCTCCCTCCACCCGTTCCTTCACTTCTCCCTCCACCCGTTCCTTCACATCTCCCTCCACACGTTCCTTCACCTCTCCCTCCACCCGTTCCTTCGCCTTTCCCTCCACCTGTTCCTTCACTTCTCCCTCCACCCGTTCCTTCACTTCTCCCTCCACCCGTTCCTTCACCTCTCCCTCCACCCGTTCCTTCACCTCTCCCTCCACCCGTTCCTTCACCTCTCCCTCCACCCGTTCCTTCGCTCTCCTCCACCTGTCCTTCACTTCTCCCCCACCGTTCTTCACTCTCCTCCACCGTTCCCTTCACTCTCCCTCCACCCGTTCCTTCACTCTCTCCTCCACCGTTCCTTCGCTCCCCTCCACCTGTTCCTTCCTCTCCCTCCACCGTTCCTTCACTTCTCCCTCCACCCGTTCCTTCACTCTCCTCCACCGTTCCTTCACTCTCCTCCACCCGTTCCTTCACCTCTCCCTCCACCTGTTCCTTCACCTCTCCTCCACCCGTTCCTTCACTCTCCCTCCACCGTTCCTTCACCTCTCCCTCCACCCGTTCCTTCCCTCTCCCTCCACCGTTCCTTCACTCTCCCTCCACCCGTTCCTTCACCTCTCCCTCCACCCGTTCCTTCACTCTCCCTCTCCACCCGTTCCTTCACCTCTCCCTCCACCCGTTCCTTCACCTCTCCCTCCACCCGTTCCTTCACTTCTCCCTCCACCCGTTCCTTCACCTCTCCCTCCACCCGTTCCTTCACTTCTCCCTCCACCCGTTCCTTCACCTCTCCCTCCACCCGTTCCTTCACTTCTCCCTCCACCTGTTCCTTCACCTCTCCCTCCACCGTTCCTTCACTTCTCCCTCCACCCGTTCCTTCACTCTCCTCCCCTCTCACCCTCTCCTTCACTCTCCCTCCACCCGTTCCTTCACTTCTCCCTCCACCCGTTCCTTCACTTCTCCCTCCACCGTTCCTTCACCTCTCCCTCCACCGTTCCTTCACTTCTCCTCCACCGTTCCTTCACCTCTCCCTCCACCGTTCCTTCACCTCCTCCCTTCCTTCACCTCCCTCCTTCCTTCACTTCTCCTCCACCGTTCCTTCACCTTCCTCACCGTTCTTCACTTCTCCCCCACCGTTCCTTCACCTCTCCCTCCACCCGTTCCTTCACTTCTCCCTCCACCTGTTCCTTCACCTCTCCCTCTTCGTCTATATTGAGGTGAACCATTAGCCCTGCCAGGTGGTGGTGGTGGTGGTGGTGGTGGTAGTGGTGGTGGTGGTGGTAGTGGTGGTGGCAGTGATGGTAATGGTAGTGATGTGGTGATGGTAGTGATGGTGGTGGTAGTGATAGTGATGGTAGTAATGGTGGTGATGGTGATGGTGATGGTGGTGGTGGTGGTGGTAGTGATGGTGATGATAATGATGGTGGTGATGGTAGTGATGGTGGTGGTAGTGGTGGTAGCAGTGCTGGTGGCAGTGATGGTGGTGGTGGTTGCTGTGGTTGTGGCAGTGATGGTGGTGATGGTAGTGATGGTGGTAGTGGTAGTGATGGCGGTGATGGTGGTGATGGTGGTGGTGGTAGTGATAGTGATGATGGTAGTGATGGTGGTGGTGGTAGTGATGGTGGTGGTATAGTGATGGTGGTGATAGCAGTGATTGTGGTGGAGGTAGTGATGGTGATGGTGGTGGTGGTAGTGATGGTGGTGATAGTGGTGGTGGTGGTAGTGATGGTGGTGGTAATGAAGGTGGTGATGACAGTATAATGATGGTGGTAGTGATGGTGGAGTATGGCAGGAGCATCATGGTGTGAACCATCAATGGGAGGCCCTAGCCACCATGATACATTATCTTCATATATATTACAGCTTATCTCAAATATATGGCAAATCCTCTGTGTCTGCTCATCTATTTGTGGTTGCGGGGGTCGAGTCTCGGCTCCTGGTCCCTCCTCTCTGCTTGCCACTTCCGAATTTCCCGTCTCCTGGCTGGCTGCGTCAGCCCTTGCATACCTGTTCTTAAAACTATCTGAAGATCTGTTGTAAACTTCCAGCTGCTCTGTCAACCCCATCAAATCCCTTCACTATTTTGTATGTCGTAATCATATCACCCTTGATCACTCTGTCCTCTTATTCATTCTAAACGTTTTCACTTTCTTTAACTTCTTGATATTTTATCAGACATCAATTTCCTACCAGCGCTGTATACATATTGAGGTAGCGCTGTATACATATTGATGTAGCGTTGTATACATATTGAGGTAGCGCTGTATACATATTGAGGTAGCGCTGTATACATATTGAGGTAGCGTTGTATACATATTGAGGTAGCGCTGTATACATATTGAGGTAGCGCTGTATACATATTGAGGTAGCGCTGTATACATATTGAGGTAGCGCTGTATACATATTGAGGTAGCGCTGTATACATATTGAGGTAGCGCTGTATACATATTGAGGTAGCGCTGTATACATATTGAGGTAGCGTTGTATACATATTGAGGTAGCGCTTACACAGCGACTCTGGTGCTACCTTTCCCTGCCACGTATTCGTATATTTATACACATGTAACAACAAAACAGTGTTATTTATTACCCTCTCTCTTTCTCTTTCTCTTTCTTTCCTCGCCCTCATATGGTGCTTGCTTCCTCCTGACGCAGGTAACAACGCCACTGCGTCAGGTAGAGAGGCCTCGACGTCAGGTGTGGACATGTGTATGCGACTGGACTACCTGCTGGACGGGCCAGACGCCTTCCTGCTGTCAGCGTGGGTAGTGCAGGAGCAGCAGGAGGCACTACCACCCGCTTCACTCCTCTTCCTCTATGGTCCTCAGGGTAACAGATCTCTCACCACCGCTGTCAACTTCACCGTCACCTCCCGCTTCAAGGTTGGTCCAGTGTTTGGGACCTTCAAGCGTTTGCTTGGTTAAACTTTATTAATCATTTGTGTTGGCCCGGTGTTTAGGTAAGACCGGTGTTTAGGTAAGACCGGTGTTTAGGTAAGACCGGTGTTTAGGTAAGACCGGTGTTTAGGTAAGACCGGTGTTTAGGTAAGACCGGTGTTTGGGTTGATATATTGCTTGAGTTACTTCGGGGTGGGTTAATTGGTTTTAAAGACTAAGACTACACGAGGGTCATTAAAACTACATGTCAACTGTTCACCGCCAGTCAAGATTGCATTAATCCCTATGACAAAAAAAAAAGGATTGCCGTAAACTTTTAATGTGTATACACTGAGAGATATACACCGCTTGCTGTGTGCATCCTGTGTATTGATGGACCGGTGTTTGGATAAGTCTGAAGGTTCAGTGTTTGTTTATATTTAAGAGTAAGGAATCAGTTGATAGGTTCAGTGTTTCAATAAGCTCAGCATATTGAACCTGAAGGTAGGTTCAGTGTTTGAACCAGGAGACTTTCAAGTAGTGTTTCTGGAAAAGTGTGTTCAGGCAGACGGGAGAGTGTGTTTGTCCAGAATGACAGTAGTGTTTGTGTAGGCAAACAGGAGAGTGTGTTTGTTTAGGTTGACAGAAGAGTATTTGTTCAAGCAGACAGTAGAGTATTTTAGTCCAGCAGACGGGAGATTATATTTGTTGGAGGCAGACGGAAGAGTGCATTAGTGTGGGCAAACTGGAGAGTGTGTTTGGGTCCACGCTGTGTTCGGGTCAGTACAGTTTTTGAGTAAGTTCACGCACTCTGATGCCCCTGTGGATCTTCAATAAAGTTGTGTCTACACTGACAAGCTTGCAGCTCTTAGTATCTCTACGCTGTCAGTTTACACTGATCACCATTTTAGGAATACAAGTATCATTGACTGTTGGTGTACAGGTTATTTGCCTCCATAACATCCCTAGTGTAGATGATAGACTTGACCTGGCTAGTGCATCGTCCAGGTACGCAACACGTTTTGTTCGTCCCTGAACGCGACAACAGTGGCCTAGCACACAGGTGCCCAAATCAGGGAACAGATGAGGTTTGAATCTATGGTGAGTCATAACACTCACAGGTCAGTGTGTTAACGCACTGTCCTGTGTCGTCCAGGAACGTCCCCCTCCCCCCATTCCTGAAGTCAATTTATATTCCTCTCAGTCAGCCTATTATTTCCGCTCGTCTACTTTTTGTAATTTATTTCAATGCGTTATTTAGGTTTTTTTTTTCATTATCGAAAGAAGGCAGAAGTTGATGGCAAGGGGATATTGTGACGGGATAATTGACTGGATTTTCCAACAATAGGCTTCACCGGCTCTCTCAAAACATGTTACTTCCTTTTAAGATTCCTGGATAGTTTAGCCTCTTTTACGAGATTGTTCAATTTAGTTTTATCAGCCTTTAACATAACCAATACCTCCCCTCCCCCCCCCAAAAAAAAAAATGTTATACCTCGTATATTAAACGAAAGAAAGTTCACACTGAAATTTTACATTTTTTCGACCTTGTATATACGTTTATATATATATATATATATATTATATATATATATATATATATATATATATATATATATATATATATATATACAGTGGACCCTCGGTTAACGAATACCCCGGAAATCGTGCAATTAGTAAGTATAATTTTGTAAGTTCTTGTGGAAGTGTATTTTTGGGGGTCTGAAATAGACTAACCTACGTGAAATTTTTCCTTAAGGGAGTAAATTCGTTCGGTAATGGCACTTGAGCAGACTTCAGGAGTGAAGTTTTTACGAAACTCGGGGTCCACTGTATATATATTTATATATATATAGTGTGTGTGTGTGTGTGTGTGTGTGTGTGTGTGTGTGTGTGTGTGTGTGTGTGTGTGTGTATTCTGAGTTTTCGTTCTCCTTCCACAGAAGTAACGAGTGATAACTGAGAAAAAGATATTTCTTTTTATCAGGGTATCCAAGTGTCTGGTATTAAGAATGAGGAAATGTCACTGACGATCCTTTTCAAATCACTTGTTCTCTCTAGGCTGGAATATTGCTGTGCATTAACATCTCCGTTTCAAGAAGGTGAAATTTCAGATCTAGAGTGTACAAAGAACCTTTACTGCACGTATAAGTTCCATCAAACACCTCAACTACTGGGAACACTTGGAAGCACTTGACTTGTACTCACTGGAACGCAGGCGAGAGAGATATATCATAATCTACACCTGGAAAATCCTAGAAGGAATGGTCCCGAATCTGCTCACAGAAATCATTCCCGACGTAAGTAAAAGACTGGGCAGGCGCTGCAAAATACCCCCAATGAAAAGTAGGGGCGCCATTTGTACACTAAGAGAAAACACCATAAGTGTCCGGGGCCCAAGACTGTTCAACAGCCTCCCATCGTGCATAAGGGTAATTACCAATAGGCCCCTGGCTGCCTTCAAGAGGGAATTGAACAGATACTTAAAGTCGATGCCGGATCAGCCGGGCTGTGGTTCGTACGTTGGACTACGTGAGACCAGCAGTAACAGCCTGGTTGATCAGGCCCTGATCCACCGGGAGGCCTGGTCGTGGACCGAGCCGCAGGGGCGTTGATCCCCGGAATACCCTCCGGGCGAGGAGGAGGGTAAGTAGAACGGCTTATAATTGACCATTAAGTCGAATGAAGAAACGTTATTATTAGATCTCCAGGCAAGATGTGACGATATTATAATATTCTATCACCATCCATCCACCCACACTTCGTTTACCCTTTATCACGTTCCCTCCCATGCTGCTTCTTCCGTTCCTCCTTTCCCCTCTCCCATGTTTCTCTCCCTTTATTTTCTCTCCCTCCCACCCTACGTGCCTGCTCCTCCCATCTTCTTACTCTCCCAGGCTCTTGAATTTAGATCATCTGGTAATTTTCTATGTCCTTCCAATATATTCTTTCCCCTCTATTCTCAGCAACGGTTTACTCTTCGTAACAACGGTAAACTGGACGCAGCAACAGCAAACTGGTCGCAACAATAGCATACTAAAAGCAAAAGCAACGGTAAACAGTTATCAACAATGGTTAATTGAGTGCATCAACAGACAAATAGACTCAGAAACAGCAGAGGTGATGCGAGAAACAGTAACTAAATATGTGAATGAATGGTTCAGAGAACCGACGAGTTGTAATTAGACACTATAACATTGGGACTAAAAGTGCACGGCTGAGATCCATAAAAGGAGAATCGTGAAGAACAGGAAGGTGAGGTTGTCAGGCCCTCAATCTTGAGACGATGTTGTCAGTCCATCAATCTTGATGATGACAACAGTCTCAAACAGTGACCAGACTAATCAACTACCTCACGTTCTAATACAAACTACCCATATGACTGATAAGCCAACGGTGACCCAAACAGTAACTAAATAAAGGAACCCAAACAGTAACTAAATACAAAATGTGCCCCAAAAGTAAATAAAATACGGACCAACAGTAACTAATAACGGTGAACCCCAAACAGTAACTAAATACAAACAGTGAACCCCAAACAGTAACTAAATACAAACGTGAACCAACTGTACCGCCAACAGTGAATTCCAACATACAAACGTGTGAAACTACAACAGTAACTAAATACAAACGGTGAACCCCAAACAGTAACTAAATACAAACGGTGAACGCCAAACAGTAACTAAATACAAACGGTGAACGCCAAACAGTTGATAAAGCCTGGCCACACCAGCCTCAGTGTGTTCCACCTCAATTGGAAAACTCCATTTTATTTTTTCCAGTGCGCCAGAAGAGAGAAAAAAAAGGCATTCACTGAAGCAGACGTACCGATGACCCGGGGAGATAAACACAACACGTCAAACATACACATAAGAAAAGTCTTATGCTGGATTTAGATTCCATTCTGGGTTCCGAACACAAGTTTTATGGCAGTTTTGAGATACGACTTGGATGAAATTGTTTGATATTTTTTTTTTTTTTGGGGGGGGGATTGATGGCTGAGAGGAGGGTCGAGTTGCCGTGGGAGAACGTCCTGGGAGACGCAAGACTGTCTGGAGGAAGCAGGATGAACGTCTTGTTCATCCTGGGAGAGGTGAAGATAGCCTCGTCTGGCCCCAAGGATTGTGCGAGGGCGGCTCTTGAAGTGGTGACACGTGTGGTGATGGTGATTGTGGTGTGGTGATTGTGAGGGTCATTGTGGTGTGGTGATGGTTGTGGTGTGGTGATGGTGACTGTTGTGTGATGATAGTGATTGTGGTGGTGTGATGGTCATTGTGGTGTGGTGATGGTTGTGGTGTGGTGATGGTGACTGTGGTGTGATGATAGTGATTGTGGTGGTGTGATGGTCATTGTGGTGTGGTGATGGTTGTGGTGTGGTGATGGTGACTGTGGTGTGATGATAGTGATTGTGGTGGTGTGATGGTCATTGTGGTGTGGTGATGGTTGTGGTGTGGTGATGGTGACTGTGGTGTGATGATAGTGATTGTGGTGGTGTGATGGTCATTGTGGTGTGGTGATGGTTGTGGTGTGGTGATGGTGACTGTGGTGTGATGATAGTGATTGTGGTGGTGTGATGGCCATTGTGGTATGGTGATGATTTTGATGTGGTGATTGTAGTGTGGTGATTATGTAGTGATGATTGTGGTGTGGTGAGGTGATTGTGATGTGGTGATAGTTATTGTTGTGTGGTGGTGGTGATGGTGATTGTGGTGTAGTGATGATTATGGTGTGGTGATTGTAGTGTGGTGATTATGGTGTGATGGTGATTGTGGTGCAGTGATGATTGTGGTGTGGTGATTGTAGTGTGATGATTGTAGTGTTATGGTGACGGTGATTGTGGTGTGGTGATGGTGATTGTGGTGTGGTGATGGTGATTGTGGTGTAGTGATGATTGTGGTGTGGTAATTATGGTGTAGTGATGATTGTAGTGTGATGATTGTAGTGTTATGGTGACGGTGATTGTGGTGTGGTGATGGTGATTGAAGTCTCTCAGAAGAGGTATTCTGAAACACAACGTAATTTAACGGAAATAAAAAGCTTCACACTATTATTACTCACTTGAATGCCACTCTCTGACGTCCTTGAATTAGGAGACGCCGTTATTAAAAGTCTGAAGCTAAACCGCTGAGGATTTTGGAGGTTATCTGAGCTGCTCCAGGATGCTGGGAATGGGTTCAACAACTTTAGACTCATGTGCAACAACTGGTGTACTAATTATGTAGATGTTTCGCTCACCAGTGGCTTTATCAATACAATACAGAGACAACAAGATATTTTGGACATAGGGTACGGTAACATGCAAAGTGTTCCAAGAATTTATCCCTGGTTACCGTACATGAGCAGTGGAAATTAGAAGCCGAGTTAAGAGCGAGAGAAAAAAAATAAAAATTGGAGGAAGTAAACATGGGAAAAAAACATTCAGGCAACGTTTACATATCCCTCTTGAGGGATACCTACTGGTAATGTTCATTCCTGTGCGTACACACACACACACACACACACACACACAAGGGATCTTCATTAAGTCACTACGGTAAAAGCACCGTGTTGGAAGGCAGTCGTCTGACCTCCGCTTGTTACTCCAAACTTTAATGAACTCCCACTTGTTAAATCTGGTGGTGTTACTCAGTGGTGCTCACACCTTGCCCACTGTGGTGGTGTGTCAGTGGTGCTCACACCTTGCCCACTGTGGTGGTGTGTCAGTCAGTTGTGTTCACACTTTGCCCACTGTGGTGGTGTGTCAGTCAGTGCTGCTCACACCTTGCCCACTGTAGTGGTGTGTCAGTCAATGGTGTTCACACCTTGCCCACTGTGGTGGTGTGTCAGTCAATGGTGTTCACACTTGCCCACTGTGGTGGTGTGTCAGTCAATGGTGTTCACACCTTGCCCACTGTTGTGGTGTGTCAGTCAATGGTGCTCACACCTTGCCCACTGTGGTGGTGTGTCCGTCAGTGGTGCTCACACCTTGCCCACTGGTGGTATGTCAGTCAGTGGTGCTCACACCTTGACCACTGGTGGAGTGTCACTGGCAATTCAGAATGGAGCCGTTCTGGGGTTCCACTGTTGTAGTAATTGTCCCGTAGTTCGATTGGTAGCGCACTCAGCTCACACACTGAGGTCCGTGGTTCGATACCCGGTACGGATGAAAACATTAGGACGTGTTTCCCTAAGACACCTGTCCGTGTTCACCTAGTAGTAAAATAGGTATCTGGGTGTTAGTCGGCTGGTGTGGGTGGCATCCTGGGACAAAACTGACCTAATTTGATCAAAATGCCCTGAATAACAAGTGGCTTTCTATATATAGTAGTATGTCAATGATGTCAGCTAGGCCTGTATACCTTGTATATGTACTTGTATACCTGGAGAGGGTTTCGGGGGTCAACGCTCCCGCGGCCCGATAGTACGAGAACCGGCTCCTCCTGCCTGCCTGCCTGCGATGCAGACTCTCGCTTACTCTGGTTAAGTCCACTTTCCTTATTCTTCTATTTTAACTTTATAAATATTGTACATAGTGTTGAAGGAATAAAGAAAAATTACCCCTTCTGTGTTTATCTTGGTCTTTATTGGCGTGTTTCTCTTTAATTACTGACTTTGGTTGCGGCCACCTGGAAAAGGCTTTGAACTGTTGCCTGTGTTTGTGATGCACCCAAACTGGCAGTTAGGTTGGTGTGAGTGAAGGTCCACAGCAGTGTAGGCCCACAGCAGTGTAGGCCCACAGCAGTGTAGGCCCACAGCAGTGTAGGCCCACAGCAACGCTGATTCGCTCTCAGGTTTATACATCAACCAGTTGGGTGATAGGAAGTTCACTACACCTCGCTAGTTTTAAGGGGGATTAGCGTCTCTGGGTAATTTTAACAGAGTTTAATATATTTTATTCATTTTAAGGGTGCTCGAGAATTTTAGTTCATATTTACTAAAAAAATTATCTTTCTCCCTGGGATGACTACTGTGACTGTGGTGACTACTGTGACTGTGGTGACCTACTGTGACTGTGGTGACTACTGTGACTGTGGTGACCTACTGTGACTGTGGTGACCTACTGTGACTGTGGTGACTACTGTGACTGTGGTGACTACTGTGACTGTGGTGACTACTGTGACTGTGGTGACTACTGTGACTGTGGTGACCTACTGTGACTGTGGTGACTACTGTGACTGTGGTGACTGCTGTGACTGTGGTGACTACTGTGACTGTGGTGACTACTGTGACTGTGGTGACTACTGTGACTGTGGTGACTGCTGTGACTGTTGTGACTACTGTGACTGTGGTGACTACTGTGACTGTGGTGACTACTGTGACTGTGGTGACTGCTGTGACTGTTGTGACTACTGTGACTGTGGTGACTACTGTGACTGTGGTGACTGCTGTGACTGTGGTGACTGCTGTGACTGTTGTGACTACTGTGACTGTGGTGACTACTGTGACTGTGGTGACTGCTGTGACTGTGGTGACTAACGTGACTGGGGTGACTATTGTGACTGTGGTGACTGATATGACTGGGGTGACAGGTTGTGGTTCAGTACGAGAGGGGGTACGGTCCCCACTACACTGTGGGGGTGATGGGCGTGCAGGTGGTGCAGGGGGCGTGTGGGCGTGAGCTAGACAACCTGACAGCTACCTCCTGCACCTTCAGCCATGACTTCTGCGGCTGGAGCAACACACACAGCGACCACAGGAACTGGCTACTGACGGAACAAGGTAAGTGTACGTGCTGCTGACGGAGGAAGATAAGTGTGTGTGCTGCTGCAGAAGGAGGAGGAACAGTAAATGAGTAGGACGTGAAAATGAGAAAGTAGTGACGATGTTGGAGAATGATGAGGAAGCGGAAGATGAGTAGAAGGTGGTGATGATAATGGAGGAAGAAGAAGATGGTGTGAAGCGAGGATGTAGAAGGATGTAGTGATGAGGTTCAGTTTTAATGCAGGTTGTGAAGTCAGGTTTAAGGTTCAAGTTCAAGGAATCAACTGAAATATTGGTTGATTTGTAATTATTCCCGAGCGAGTCTTTTCTGTGATGGTGGTGGTGATAGTGGTGGTGGTGGTGATGGTAATGGTGATGGTGGTGGTGATAGTGGTGGTGGTGGTGGTGGTGGTGGTAATGGTGATGGTGGTAGTGGTGGTGGTGGTGATGATGGTGGTGGTGGTGGTGGTGGTGAAGGTGGTGGTGGTGGTGGTGATAGTGGTGGTGATGGTGGTGGTGGTGATGATGGTGGTGATGATGGTTGTGAAGACGGTCTGTGTATTGTATGTTTATCTTTATTTTCTCACTTTGCTCTTCTCATCTCCCTTTCTCCCCAACCCAACCAACCTCCCCTTCCTCTCTTCCAACTTCCCCTCCTCCTTCCCTCTCCCCAACCCCCAACCTTCCCTCCCCTACTCTCATATACGCGAAACTTAAATTCCTCCTGCGGCAGGTATCCTGGCGGAGGTGCGTAGCGGCACCGCCAGCGGCAAGCTCAGCCGCAACAAGAGCAGACATGTCTTAAGCACCACCGCGAGCACCACCGTGAGCACCATCGTCCAGGAGCAGCAGTGGGCTGACCTCATCTCCCCGCTGGTCACCCAGAATGACCTCATCTCCAGACCTGAATTCACCTCCACGGAGTACCAGCCTGCAGAAGGCGCTGACGGAGGTGCTGGCAGGTCTGCCGCTGGTGACAACACAGGAGGAGGGGGAGGTGCTTGTCTCAGCCTCCGCTACAACCTCCTCTCAGCCAACGCTGAGCTGAGGGTGGTGCTGAGGCCCGTGGCTGCTGCAGGAGTGGAGGGATACCGACGGAGGGGCGTTCAGGGCCACCTGGAGGAGGAGGAGGAGGAGGAAGAGCAGGTGTTGTGGACGCAAGGGCGTGTGGGGAGTCCTGGAGTGATGGAGGCCATGGTTAACCTCCTTCCTGATAGTCTTCCTTCACGGTACCAGGTGACACAATACTCACTATTTCCTCTTTATCATCATCATAGTCTTCATTTTTATCATCATTATCACAGTCTTCAACATTTTCATCATCATTATCACCATCATCATCATATTCTTCATCATTTTCATTATTCTGCTAAAGTTGCTTCGGCAATAATTTTCATTATTTCTGAGTCTCTTTTTTATCCCATTTTTGTGTCGTTTTAATTCCTTCTTTGCTATTCTTATCGTTTTTTTCAGTTCTTATTTTATCCATTACATATTTTTTGCTATTTTTTTTCATTCTTCCCTTTTGTATATACCTTTTTACATTTTGAATAATTCTAATTCCATTTTTTTGTCAATTTTTATTTAATTTTTCTCCTGATTATACTCTACGTAACCTTTTCCCGCACCTGACGTGCCGCAGTTGATCCTGCGGGCGGTGGGCGTGGGCGCGGGCGGCGCCAGTGGTGGCGTGGAGGTACGGGAGGTGAGACTCAACCCGGGTACGTGTACCGGCGGTCCTTCCTGTAACTTCAACACCGGATTCTGCTCCTGGAGGGTCTCCTACACGGGCGGTACCGTATGGTACATCCGCCCACACCAAGGTACGCCCACGTTTAGGTACTGTCTCTAGCAATACACAACGCTTAAACTTCTAACCATACTAATGAGCACATGAAAGTTTTATGTGTGTGTTTATGTGTGCGTGTGTGTGTGAGCGCTATGTGCACGAGAGAGCTCTCAGCGCTGGTGATTGAGAGCTCACCTGACATGTGAGTGCTGTGACGTACTCGTGTTTACATGATATATTTGTAGCTACAGGAGCTGGCATTTAGCCTGTCATAAAATTTTTAAAGTTGTCAGTCGCGGCGCTGACTGCCTCCTCATGTCAACTATTACGTCGCTCTTCAGTAACTTACAGTATTTTTTCTCTTCATAAATTATGTTGCCAGTAAATCAGATTTTCAGCGTCTTAACGCACTCTTCAGTCTCATTATCACGAGACCTCAACAGTGTAAGTCACTCCCACCATCCCCGCACTCGTCAGTCTCATTATCACGAGACCTCAACAGTGTAAGTCACTCCCACCATCCCCGCACTCTTCAGTCTCATTATCACGAGACCTCAACAGCGTAAGTCACTCCCACCATCTCTCACTATAAACAACGCGACGTCAATACAGCAAAGCTCGGCGCATGCGGATTCACTTCGCGGATTCACTTCGCGGATTCACTTCGCGGATTCACTTCGCGGATTCACTTCGCGGATTCACTTCGCGGATTCACTTCGCGGATTCACTTCGCGGATTCATTTCGCGGATTCACTTCGCGGATTCACTTCGCGGATTCACTTCTCGGATTCATTTCGCGGATTCAGTGCTTTCTAGTCATAGACTCTAGCTACATCACGCGAACCAGGGAACGGGTGTGGTTTGAACCCGTGGTGAGTGTGTCGTAAAACACACGCGACATGCGTGATTACATCACGCATGTCAACGACGTTTCCACTGCACCAGCTGGCTACAAAAGAATTCATCCAACTAGTTAATAAACCTACTTGGATAAATCTTATTGTGATTTAGTCACTGGATTTACAACTCACCAACCATGGATTTAAACCCCACCCATTCCCTGGTTTGTTTTCAATCGTATTATTGCGATTTCGTGAGTCACGCGTGATTACATCACGCATGTCAACGAAGATTCCATGCGTGAAGGAAAGCTTCGTGTAGCACAGTCACAGCTTCGAACGCACACGCACAGGACTAAAAAATACACCACACACACACACACACACACACACACACAGGAAGGGCACTGGAATGGATCAGGGAATACCTCACAGGGAGGCAACAACGGGTCATGGTGCGTGATGAGGTATCAGAGTGGGCGCCTGTGACGAGCGGGGTACCGCAGGGGTCAGTCCTAGGACCAGTGTTATTCTTGGTATATGTAAATGACATGACGGATGGGATAGACTCAGAAGTGTCTCTGTTCGCAGATGATGTGAAATTAATGAGAAGAATCACATCGGAGGAAGACAAAGCAGGACTTCAAAGAGACCTGGACAAGCTTGACATCTGGTCTAGCAACTGGCTTCTCGAATTCAATCCCACCAAATGCAAAGTCATGAAGATCGGAGAAGGGCAAAGAAGACCGCTGACAGAGTACAGGCTAGGCGGACAAAGGCTACAAACCTCGGCAAAGGAGAAAGACCTTGGGGTGAGTATAACGCCAAACACGTCTCCGGAGGCACACATCAACCAGATAACTGCGGCAGCATATGGGCGACTGGCAAACCTAAGATTAGCGTTCCGTTACCTTAACAAGGAATCGTTCAAGACACTGTACACCGTGTACGTCAGGCCCATACTAGAATATGCAGCACCAGTCTGGAACCCACGCCTGGTCAAGCACGTAAAGAAACTAGAGAAAGTGCAAAGGTTTGCGACAAGGTTAGTTCCACAACTCAGGGGTCTGTCCTATGAAGAAAAGTTGAGGGAAATAGGAGTAACAACACTAGAGGAAAGAAGGGTCAGAAGAGACATGATAACGACATACAAAATACTGCGGGGAATTGACAAGGTAGACAGTGACAGGATGTTCAGAGAGGGAACACAGAAACAAGGGGACACAACTGGAAGCTGAAGACTCAGATGAGTCAAAGGGATGTTAGGAAGCATTTCTTCAGCCACAGAGTAGTCAGGAAGTGGAATAGTCTAGAGAAAGATATAGTGGAGGCAGGAACCATACATAGTTTTAAGACAAGGTATGATAAAGCTCATGGAGCAGGGAGAGCAGAGACCCAGTAGCGGACAGCGAAGAGGCGGGGCCAGGAGCTGAGTCTAGACCCCTGCAACCACAATTAGGTGAGTACAATTAGGTGAGTACACACACACGCAGATAAACAGATAAAATATAATAAAATGGGTGGTACAATAAGAATCTTATTTATGATAAGCGTGACCTGATATACCGAACAGGACGATACAAGCAGATGAGTGACCTGGTTGTGTTGAGTGACCTGGTTGTGTTGAGTGACCTGGTTGTGTTGAGTGACCTGGTTGTGTTGAGTGACCTGGTTGTGTTGAGTGACCTGGTTGTGTTGAGTGACCTGGTTGTGTTGAGTGACCTGGATGTGTTGAGTGACCTGGATGTGTTGAGTGACCTAGTTGTGTTGAGTGACCTGGATGTGTTGAGTGACCTGGATGCTGACTCGTACTTGTGACAACACTGATGCAATGCAATCTGAAGTGAGATATTATTTGCTGCAACCACTAGATGATCTATTGTGTGCTAGAAGTACTGGAACCCGGGTCATTCTGTCACACACACCCGGGTCATTCTGTCACACACCCCGGGTCATTCTGTCACACCCACCCCCGGGTCATTCTGTCACACACACAACCGGGTCATTCTGTCACACACACCCCCGGGTCATTCTGTCACACACACCCCCGGGTCATTCTGTCACACACACACCCGGGTCATTCTGTCACACACACACCCGGGTCATTCTGTCACACACACTCGGGTCATTCTGTCACACACACCTGGATCATTCTGTCACACACACACCGGTCATTCTGTCACACACACCGGGTCATTCTGTCACACACACACCCCGGGTCATTCTGTCACACACACCCGGGTCATTCTGTCACACACACACCCGGGTCATTCTGTCACACACACCCCCGGGTCATTCTGTCACACACACACCCGGGTCATTCTGTCACACACACACCCGGGTCATTCTGTCACACACACACCGGGTCATTCTGTCACACACACACCCTGGTCATTCTGTCACACACACCCGGGTCATTCTGTCACACACACACCCGGGTCATTCTGTCACACACACCGGGTCATTCTGTCACACACACACCCGGGTCATTCTGTCACACACACCCCGGGTCATTCTGTCACACACACCCGGGTCATTCTGTCACACACACACCCGGGTCATTCTGTCACACACACTCGGGTCATTCTGTCACACACACCCTGGTCATTCTGTCACACACACCCGGGTCATTCTGTCACACACACACCCGGGTCATTCTGTCACACACACCCGGGTCATTCTGTCACACACACACCCGGGTCATTCTGTCACACACACCGGGTCATTCTGTACACACACCCGTGTCATTCTGTCACACACCGGTCATTCTGTCACACACACCCGGGTCATTCTGTCACACACACCCTGGTCATTCTGTCACACACACCCGGGTCATTCTGTCACACTCACTCGGGTCATTCTGTCACACACACCTGGATCATTCTGTCACACACACGAGTCATTCTATCATACACACCTGGGTCATTCTGTACACCCTGGTCATTCTGTCACACACACCCGGGTCATTCTGTCACACACACCCGGGTCATTCTGTCACACACACCCGAGTCATTCTGTCATACACACCTGGGTCATTCTGTTACTTACACACCCGAGTCATTCTGTCATCACACCTGGGTCATTCTGTCACACACACCCGGGTCATTCTGTCACACACACCGGGTCATTCTGTCACACACACCGGGTCATTCTGTCACACACACCCGGGTCATTCTGTCACACACACACCGAGTCATTCTTCACACACACCGGGTCATCTGTCACACACACCGGGTCATTCTGTCCACCACACCGGGCATTCTGTCATACACACCCCCGAGTCATTCTGTCACACACACCCTGGTCATTCTGTCACACACACCCGGGTCATTCTGTCACACCCGGGTCATTCTGTCACACACACCCGGGTCATTCTGTCACACCCGGGTCATTCTGTCACACACACCCGGGTCATTCTGTCATACACACCCGGGTCATTCTGTTATACACACCCGGGTCATTCTGTCACACACACCCTGGTCATTCTGTCATACACACACCCGGGTCATTCTGTCACACACCCGGATCATTCTGTCACACACACCCGGGACATTCTGTCACACACACACCCGGGTCATTCTGTCACACACACACACCCGGGTCATTCTGTCACACACACCCGGGTCATTCTGTCACACCCGGGTCATTCTGTCACTCACACAGCCGGGTCATTCTGTCACTCACACAGCCGGGTCATTCTGTCACTCACACACCCGGGTCATTCTGTCACTCACACACCCGGGTCATTCTGTCACACACACACCCGGGTCATTCTGTCACACACACACCCGGGTCATTCTGTCACTCACACACCCGGGTCATTCTGTCACCCACACACCCGGGTCATTCTGTCACTCACACACCCGGGTCATTCTGTCACTCACACACCCGGGTCATGCTGTCACTCACACACCCTAGTCATTCTGTCACACACACACCCGGGTCATTCTGTC
The DNA here is from genome assembly GCA_009830355.1 of Cherax destructor. NCBI lineage: Eukaryota > Metazoa > Arthropoda > Malacostraca > Decapoda > Parastacidae > Cherax > Cherax destructor. Next base: position 52,153 of record WNWK01003697.1, read on the forward strand.
ACTCACACACCCTGGTCCTTCTGTCACACACACACAGCCTGGTCATTCTGTCACACACACAGCCGGGTCATTCTGTCACACACACACAGCCGGGTCATTCTGTCACTCACACACCCGGGTCATTCTGTAACACACACAGCGGTCATTCTGTCACACACACAGCCGGGTCATTCTGTCACACACACACAGCCGGTCATCTGTCACTCACACACCCGGGTCATTCTGTCACTCACACACCCTGGTCATTCTGTCACACACACACCCGTGTTATTCTGCCACTCACACACCCTGGTCATTCTGTCACACACACACCCGGGTCATTCTGTCACACACACAGCCGGGTCATTCTGTCACACACACAGCTGGGTCATTCTGTCACACACACCCGGGTCATTCTGTCACACACACACACACCCGGGTCATTCTGTCACACACACACACAGCCGGGTCATTCTGTCACACACACAGCCGGGTCATTCTGTCACACACACACACAGCCGGGTCATTCTGTCACACACACAGCCGTGTCATTCTGTCACACACACACAGCCGGGTCATTCTGTCACACACACACAGCCGGGTCATTCTGTCACACACACAGCCGTGTCATTCTGTCACACACACAGCCGTGTCATTCTGTCACACACACACAGCCGGGTCATTCTGTCACACACACACAGTTGGGTCATTCTGTCACACACACACCCGGGTCATTCTGTCACACACACACACCCGGGTCATTCTGTCACACTCACACCCGGGTCATTCTGTCACACACACACCCGGGTCATTCTGTCACACACACACCCGGGTCATTCTGTCACACACACCCGGGTCATTCTGTCACACTCACACCCGGGTCATTCTGTCACACTCACACCCGGGTCATTCTGTCACTCACACCCGGGTCATTCTGTCACACACACCCGGGTTAATTGCGACGACAATGCGATAAATCTGTGATGAACTTACTGTGACATGACGCGGGAGACGAACAGGTTTGATATGAGGAAATATTATTCCGATTACTTGGATCAAGAGTCCTGCAGCATCAGAGGACCCGCCATCCTGTTTTCCTCGTTGACGGGTTATATTAGACAGACAGACAGACAGAGACACAGAGAGAGAGGAAGAAAGAGAGAGACAAAGACACACAGAGAGTGAGTGAGGGAGAGAGATAGATAGATAGAGAGAGAGAGAGAGACAGAAAGACAGACAGACAGACAGAGACACAGAGAGAGTGAGTGAAAGAGAGAGAGAGAGGGAGAGAGAGAGAGAGATAGAGAGAGAGAGAGAGAGAGAGAGAGAGAGAGAGAGAGAGAGAGAGAAAGACAGAAGACAGACAGACAGAAAAGACAGACAGACAGAGAGAAAGAGAGAGGAGGAAAAAGAGAGAGAGAGAGAGAGAGAGAGAGAGAGAGAGAGAGAGAGAGAGAGAGAGAGAGAGAGAGAGAGAGAGAAAGACAAAGACATAGACAGACACAGAGAATGAGGGAGAGTGAGGGAGAGAGATAGAGAGTCAGACAGACAGACAGAGACAGAGACACAGAGAGAGTGAGTGGAGAGAGAGACAGAGACACAGAGAGAGTGAGGGAGAGAGAGACAAAGACACATAGAGAGTGAGGGAGAGAGAGAGAGAGAGAGAGAGAGAGAGAGAGAGAGAGAGAGAGAGAGAGAGAGAGAGAGAGAGAGAGAGAGAGAGAGAGGAGAGAGAGAGAGAGAGAGAGAGAAGAAATCCTGATGCTCCAAGTAATCATTCACTGGAGCAACTTTTATCAAGGCAGAAGCACTTGACAGTCTTCCTTATCCTCCTCACTGTGCTTCTCACAATAACTCTCGCCTCTAGCCACTCAGGTATTTACCTCAAAGGAGCCCACTCGTCCATCACTTCCTTCCTTCACTGCTATCTTTTTGACGCCTCGGGCTATTTTCACCTCCCTTTCAATTTAAAGATAATTTTATTTTGCGTTCCTTTTTTTTTTTTTTAATTTTTCAAGAAGAATTCCTTCCGTCTTCCCCGAATCTTTTAATATCTCTCGTTGTTATGTAAATCTTCGTAATTATTTCCCACAGGCAGTTGAAGACACGTAAACAAACACCAATACATATTTATTGCAGAACGTTTCGCTCCTGTAACCTTGATCACTACTAGCATGCAAAGGTCAAGGAATAGGTCAAGTAATGAGTCAAGTAATAAGTCAAGGAATAGGTCAAGTAATAGGTCAAGTAATAGGTCAAGTAATAGATTAAGTAATAGGTCAAGGAATAAGTCAAGTAATACATTAAGTAATAGGTCAAGGAATAGTTCAAGTAATAGGTCAAGTAATAGGTTAAGTAATAGATTAAGTAATAGGTCAAGTAATAGGTCAAGGAATAGGTCAAGGAAAAGGTCAAGTAATAGGTCAAGGAATAGGTCAAGGAATAGATCAAGTAATATATTAAGTAATAGGTCAAGGAATAGGGCCAATAGAGTTATCGAAGCTTATTCCTTGGATAACATTGAAAATGGATTGGGCAAATATTTGTGTTAGTACCTAGTATGGGGAAGTAGGCCTACCTCAGTGTTCCTACTTTCTTATCTTCTTATACCAGTATACTTGATATAAGATGACAGTGAAAGTGAGGTAACAGTAGCTGTGAAAGTGAAGTGATAGTTACAGTGAAAGTGAGTGAAGTAACAATGAAAGTGAAGTGACAGTAACAGTGAGGTGATAATGAAAGTGAGGTGAAAGTGAAAGCGACGTAATAGTAAAAATGAGGTGACAGGAAGTGAGGCGACAGTGAAAGTGAGGTGACAATAAAAGTGAGGTGACAGTGAAAGTGAGGTGACAATGTTCAGCCCCCTCAGCGCTGTACTGGTCAATGGGGAAAAGGAATCTGCAGCCTGAAAAACAAAAAAGCATCGTGGTCACTGCCACCACTGCTTCCTGGCTGAGACACTCACCATATCTTGGTGTTCCAGCCCAAACATCTGAATATCCTCCTCCTCCTTCTCCGCCTCCTCCTCCTCCTTCTCTTCCTCCTCCTCCTCCTCCTCCTCCTCCTCCTCCTCCTCCTCCTCCTCCTCCTTCTCTTCCTCCTCCTCCTCGACACAATCAACACTGCCGAGTCATCTATAAAGTTTATATTTTAACTCGAAAAAAAGAGAATAAACTTGTTATTTTTTTCACTCGACATGATCTTGTGTAGGTCTCCCGACACCAAGAATTCTCTCTTCTTTGTGTATGCAATCAATACCAACAATGATGATCTTGTACACTGCTATTCACAGCTTGACACTTGCACTAAAACAGGTGTCCTTACAGGTGTCCTTACAGGTGTCCTTACAGGTGTTCTTACAGGTGTTCTTACAGGTGTTCTTACAGGTGTTCTTACAGGTGTTCTTACAGGTGTTCTTGCAGGTGTCCTTACAGGTTTCTTGAGGGTTTGTTGAAAATGGTATAAAATAACGTCAAGATGAAGATTAAGACACATGTGCAATAGATGGGTATCTTTATTGATGAAACGTTTCGCCTACACAGTAGGCTTCTTCAGTCAAATACAAAGGCAGCAGTAGTAGTGAAATAAAGATGATGTAATCAGTCCATCAACCTTGGAGGAAAAGTATTTAATATGGTCAGTCCCTCAGCCTTAAGAAGAGTTCAACTCCTCTCTCATAATAATAATAATAATAATAATAATAATAATAATAATAATAATAATAATAATAATAATAATAATAATAATAATAATATCTTTATTTACTACAAGTACATGTACAAGGTATACAGACCATAGCTGACATCAATGACATACTACTATATAGAAAGCCGCTTGTTATGCTGAGCATTTCCCGCAAATTAGGTCAGTTTTGTCCCAGGATGCGACCCACACCAGTCGACTAACACCCAGGTACCTATTTTACTGATGGGGAAAAAAAACAATCGGTGTAAGGAAACACGTCAAATGCTTCAACCCTCGCCTGGAATCGAACCCGGACACCTCACCGTGTGAAACGAGAGCTTTTGCCACTAGGCCACGGGGTACCTGCGGTTTATTTGTTTATTAATGGATTGATTACATTATCTTTATTTCATTTCAACTCCTCCCTTTGTATTTGACTGAAGAAGACTACTGTGATCGTAATAGTGGGCGAAACGTTTCAACAGTAAAGATACCCAACTGTTGCACATATGTCTTAATCTTCTTGATGGCTGTTCAAGCCTCCACTCATTTTTTTCTTCAAGAGGAAAGTATCTACATAAAACAGGCCATTACACTTCTTTATTTTCCTCCTAGTTACTTTATCCAGGACTGGAGGCTCAAGGCGCACGCAATTCTCAATCAATCCTCCACGGAATATTACTCCAATCAATTCTCAGTGGTCCTGAGTGGAGATGTTGCCAGGAATATCCTTCAGTTACTTTGTAGAAGTGACATCAATTTATCCATCAAGACTACATCTTCCATCAAAGACCCTCACTACGAAGCGAAGTTCTACATCACTGAGGTCGTCTACACCAGGTAGAATTCTATCTGTCCGCCTGACTGAATATTGAAGCACCTGCGACAGGGATGACGCTTCTGTCCTCTGAACAACACCTGTCCTCTACAACACCCTGTGTCCGCCTCTGAACAACGTCTATGTCCCACTCTGAACAACACCCTGTGTCCTCTGAACAACACCCTGTGTTCTCCTCTGAACAACTCCCTGTGTCCGCCTCTGAACAACACCCTGTGTCCGCCTCTGAACAACACCCTGTGTCCGCCTCTGAACAACGTCTATGTCACACTCTGAACAACACCCTGTGTCCTCCTCTGAACAACTCCCTGTGTCCGCCTCTGAACAACACCCTGTGTCCGCCTCTGAACAACACCCTGTGTCCGCCTCTGAACAACGTCTATGTCCCACTCTGAACAACACCCTGTGTCCTCCTCTGAACAACTCCCTGTGTCCTCCTCTGAACAACACCCTGTGTCCTCCTCTGAACAACTCCCTGTGTCCGCCTTTGAACAACGTCTATGTCCCACTCTGAACAACACCCTGTGTCCTCCTCTGAACAACACCCTGTGTCCGCCTCTGAACAACACCCTGTGTCCTCTGAACAACTCCCTGTGTCCGCCTCTGAACAACAGCTGTGTCTTCCACAGAAACTCCACGGGGCATTTTATAAGTTGGTTAGAGTCACATCTCGTCTTCACTGAACCAGAACCTAGACGTCGAAGGTGACGAGAAGTCTCATTGGTCGCCGTACCATGGAACAAAATACTGGAAGCTTCAAATTTTCAAAAACAGTGACATGCATGGTGCTCGACCAGGCTAAGTCATGTCAACTTCACAACACAGGAATCACTGACCTCATGAGCTGCCAGGCACCATCTGAAAACCCCACTCTCACTGTCACCAGGTCACTACCTACCAAAGAAAAAAGTATCATAAAGGAGAATGTGGAATATAACTTAGATGTATCTGTGTTTAGCACTAAGAATAACAGGAGAGAAATAAATGATGAAAGTGAATATCATAGGAATGGAGTTAGAAGCAAGAAAGATCTATAACACAACGATCTATCACTAAACTATGATAACTTGAACGTAGATAAGTGCGTCTATGGAGCAACTTGCAATGTGAACAGACAGACTGACTGCTGTAATAGCCAGGATTAGACTTGTTTACAAATACTTCTGGCAGTTTGGCAGACAGATTATTAAACTAAACGCAAAGTATATGGTCAGCTTTTTGGTCAGTTTCTTGAACTCTGTGCTTTTTGAAAATGGTACAATTGCCTCTTGATTGTTCACTTATTGAGAAATGTAGATTATATAATAACTTGTGACACGTCAGTGTATCTTATCCTAAATTTGTTGGAAGCGGATAAGGCATGTGTAGATGTAAATCCAAATATACTCCTGTTAAGCCTTTTGAAGCCTTGTTCCTAGGTCTGCCTAGGGCCTGGTTGATCAGACCCTGATCTACCATGAGGCCAGGTAAACTTCAGGCAGGCTTCAAAATCTCTCTCTCTTTATCCCTTATTTCCCAGGGGGAAATAAGGGATAAAGAGAGTGGGAGGGGAAGGAAGGGGTAGTATTGAGGGGGAAGGTGGGGAGAAGAGGAGGGAGGAGAAGGGAAGCGGGGAGGCCTAACAGCAATAACAAGCATCATAAATAACTCCCCCACCGCCGCAGCGTTGGAAAATCTGTCACCTTTTGTGCCACTGAATGGCACTGTGTGACGTTAATCACACCCTGCGCTGGCACTAATATTGTTCTCTTCCCTTTGTACTCTTATTCACTTGTTCTGCGACAGTGGATCCCGTCATAACAATGAGGATGAGGGGAGAACTCATGTAGATGTCGGCAGTAATGTTCGCGTGAGGCGGCTATCAACACTCCAAAAATATTTAACTCATTCATAACAGAAATTCTGCAATTTAATGTCTTGATATAGCTTGGTGAGCAGTCCTGGTCATTGAGTTTGATCACCAAGCAAAACATTGCCTTGATAAAGTGTCTGTCCTGTCTTTGTATGTTTGTTTTGCAGCACAAGTTTTAGAATCCAAGAACACGAGATTAAATCGCCAAGTCTAGCCACGATAACTTCCCTTTGAACATTTTCTCACAAAAGATGGGAAACGTTTCCCCTGAAACATGAGAGTTATGACCCAAGTGAGGCTTAACGTCTGCCTGTAATAACCTCTTTCACTTTGTGAGGAGGAATATACGAGCTCCAGCTCTTAGTCACGTCTCTTTTAACACGCTGCCATGACTCAGCCTGGCCATATCTACTGTATTTCTTGAGTGTCAGTATACAGTGTCGCCTACACTGTCTCATTGCTCGTCTCACTAACTTCCTTACCACTCTTACGCTAAAAAAAAAAAAAACTTCCTGACATCCATGTATCTCATTTGAGTTTGTAATTTCCATCCATGCTCTCTCGTTCTTGTTGCCTCCCTGGCGGAGACATTGTCCTCGTCTAGTGTCTGTGGACACGCAGTGACTTGAGACTTATTGCGTGTATTCATTCTTCATAGTTCATTGCCCTGAGCTGAGGCACCAGCCATGATGCTGTCATGTGTACTCTCTCAGATTTCACTTTATGTATTAAATGAGGGTTCCGCACTGACGTCTCATATACAGCAAGGGGTCACACGTATACATTAACGGGTTTTGAACGAGTCTTTATAACAACAACAACAACTTCGTTCTTAAACAGATCTATAATTGTTACCACACTTGGTGAGCAGCATTATGAACATTTGTAAAATGTTCATAATTGCGAAATGGATTTCTGGGAAACTGACCCGACTCCTGAGAGCCAATCTCTTCGCCAACATCGTCTATGTTGCGAATGTTATCAGCCTCCTACCAACCATAAGGGAAATTACCAAATACCCCTGGTTGCCTTCAAGAGGGAGCTGGACAGATAACTAAAGTCTACCCGATCAGCCGGGCTGTGGTTCGTACGCTGGATTACGTGTAGCCAGAAGTAACAGCTTGGTTGATCAGGCCCTGAGCCACCGGGAGGCCTGGTCAAGGACTGGGCCTCGGGGGCGTTGACCCCCTGAACACCCTCCAGGTAGAAGACAAGGTTGTCATAGTCAGCGGCCTGTTTTTGTAGTTTTTGCCCCAACAGATGCTCCTGCTGGTGCTGGTGATATAACAGCACCAGGGTGTGTTGCTCCTGCTGATGCTGGTAAAAATAATTAGAAAATGAAGTGCGTTTGTTGCAACTATTAAAAAGTTTTGTTTTCTTTGACAGAGTCTGGTGAGGAAGGCAGCCATGCAGCCGTCCTGGTGGAGGGCAGCCCAGGAGATACCACCTGTCTTATCAGTGAGACCATACCTGCCACCCTCACCCGCAAGGCCCTTACCTTCAGGTAGGTCTTCCAGGATCCCTCACCTTCACCTAGGTTCTCCAGGACCCCCTCACTTTCACCTAGGTCCTCGAGAACCCTTCACATTCACCTAGATTATTCAGGGCTCCTCACCTTCAGGTAGGTCTTCCGGGACCCCTCACCTTCAGGTAGTCCTCGAGGACCCTTCACCTTCAGCTATGTTCTTCAGGGCTCCTCACCTTCAGGTAGGTCTTCCGGGATCCCTCATCTTTAGGTAGGTCCTCGAAGACCCTTTACCTTCACCTAGGTCCTTCAGGGCCCTCTTATATTCAGATGAGTCCTCCAGGGCCCCCCTCACCTTCAAGTAAGTCCTCCAGGGCCCCCTCACCTTCAGCTAAGTCCTCTAGGGCCCCTCACCTTCAGCTAGGTCGTCCAGGGCCCCTCATCTTCAGCTAGGTCCTGCAGTGCCCATGGACCACCACAAATAAGAACATTAAATAGGGAAAACTAATGAAATTATTTATCCAACCTGATTCTCTGCTGAGTTTCTAGTTCGGTAATCAACCACCAGATGGTGTGCGAGGTTACGCCTGACGTCATCGAACGTTCGTTTAGCTTCATGACGTCAGGAAATCACCTTCAGTTAGGTTTTTAACAATGGTGAGTGTGGAGTGTGTGCTGTCAGCTGAGAGTGTGGAGTGTGTGCTGTCAGCTGAGAGTGTGGAGTGTGTGCTGTCAGCTGAGAGTGTGGAGTGTGTGCTGTCAGCTGAGACAAGATAACGAGTGAGAGTTTCGTCAGTCAGAACTGCTGCTGCTGCTGCTGCTGCTGCTGGTGCTGGTGCTGCTGCTGCTGCTGGTGCTGCTGCTGCTGCTGTTGCTGCTGCTGCTGCTGCTGCTGCTGCTGCACGCTGACAAGTGTGTGTACACTGTGTTTCACTGACTGTGATGACCTAGTTGAAGGTCACTGTTGCCTGCTGCTGCTTCAAGTGCTAGTGCTGCTGCTAGTGTCTACTTGTGCTGCTGCTGCTGCCTGCTGGTGCTACTGCTGCTGCCTGCTGGTGCTGCTGGTGCTGCTATTGCCTGCTGGTGCTGCCCGTCTTGCAGAAGCTAGGTTATATCTTAGTCGTACTTTAGTGTTTTTTACTCCCCATCGTTGCTCTCTCTCTCTCTTTCTCTCTCTCTCTCTCTCTCTCTCTCTCTCTCTCTCTCTCTCTCTCTCTCTCTCTCTCTCTCTCTCTCTCTCTCTCTCTCTCTCTCTCTCTCTCTCTCTCTCTCTCTCTCTCTCTCTCTCTCTCTCTCCTTCATTACATTATTCTAATCCATAAAACTTTTTCCTTTCTCTTCATTTAAACATCATCTTCCTGACAAAATGCTGCAATAAAAAACAAGTAAATGGATCAAATACAACTTGCCTACTATCCCTCTCACTAAGTAATTTTCGAGGTTCACATCACTTCCTCCTGTCAGGAAAAGGGTTCAATGAACCTCTGACACTAAGTGATTAAGGAGAACCTTCAGGTGTCTTCCCTTCATTGTTTCAGTAACTTATCAACACCTAATATTTGGGAACAGTTCTATACTGTCTCGGCTTCAGCATCACGACACTGGCAGGTTATTTATAACGAGACTTGAGTTCCATTTCTAAGTTATTTTATATTGAATGATCACTGTGTCAGCAGCCAACAGCTCCTGTGATTTATGGGTCTCTCTTACTCCTTTGGTGTGTGTGTGTGTGTGTACTCACCTATTTTTGGTTGCAGGGCTTGAGTCGTAGCTCCTGGCCCTGCCTCTTTGCTGGTCGTTACTAATTTCACTCTCTCCCTGCTCCAAGAGCTTTATCGTGTGTGTGTGTGTGTATGTGTGTTGTACTCGCCTATCTATGGCATCGTGGGGTCAACCACGAACTGTCACACACTATTCATACCATAAAGGAGCCTGTCGTACCTATTCGTAAAACTGCATATGGAATTTGCTTCCACGACTTCTTCATTCAGATCGTTCCACTTCCTAATCATCCTGAGACAGAAAATAATTCCTTTCGCTAATAGGTCCAACATACATTGTATACAGGTACTGAAGGACACCTTGTCAAGGTACCTGAATGCTGTTCCTAAGTTTGCAAGGCGCGCTCTTGCGCAGGGTTGTTGTTCATCCCATGTGTAACACCAGTGTTATGCTTGGTCGTATACCTACCTGGGGAGGAGGTATATATCTAGTGGTATAAATGGTGCTATGTCTACTTCTGAAGGAAGTATACCTCTTGTGTTATGCATGTCTTATATCTATCTCTGGTTTAAATATACCTCTGGTGTTATGCATGGTCTTATGTCTACTCTGGAAGATGTATATCTCTGATGGAATGCATGGTATGAAGGATGTATACCTCTGTTGGTATGCATGGTATGGAGAATGTATACTTCTGATGTTATGCTGGGTGTTATGTCTACCTCTGGTGATATACTCAGTGTTATGTCTACCTCTAGTGATATGCTCGGTGTTATGTCTACCTCTGGTGATATGCTCGGTGTTATGTCTACCTCTAGTGATATACTCAGTGTTATGTCTATCTCTAGTGATATGCTCGGTGTTATGTCTACCTCTAGGGATATGCTCGGTGTTATGTCTACCTGTGGTGATATACTCGGTGTTATGTCTACCTCTGGTGATATACTCAGTGTTATGTCTACCTCTAGTGATATGCTCGGTGTTATGTCTACCTCTGGTGATATGCTCGGTGTTATGTCTACCTCTAGTGATATACTCAGTGTTATGTCTATCTCTAGTGATATGCTCGGTGTTATGTCTACCTCTAGGGATATGCTCTGTGTTATGTCTACCTGTGGTGATATACTCGGTGTTATATCTACCTCTGGTGATATGCTCGGTGTTATGTCTACCTCTGGTGATATGCTCTGTGTTATGTCTACCTCTAGTGATATGCTCGGTGTTATGTCTACCTCTGGTGATATGATCGGTGTTATGTCTACCTCTGGCTGATATCTCAAGTGAGTTTTCAGCAATAAATGCAACACGTAAATACAGTGAGTTCGCAAGTGACTTATATATGGAATCACCTTAGAGAAATGGACTTGCCACGGAGACTGAGACGTTAGAGATGCAGCTGTGTCAGGTATGGTGCGTGTCTGACCTGCTTTCAGCTCACGGAGGGTCGAGCCTGAACCTCACCAGTGTGTTGAAGGATCCAAGTGAGTGGATCATCCAACACACTGTGAGTCAAACATCAGTTTAAGAGCGGCTTCTTGCTCTTATTCATGGAAGTTTTAGAAATAAAATATAAACGAGCATAAAAAGGAGAGAGAGAGGGAGAGGGAGAGAGAGAGAGAGGGAGGGAGGGGAGAGAGAGAGAGAGAGGGGGAGGGAGGGGGAGAGGGGCACATAGCGTCCCTCAGGGATAATTACTCCTCCAACTTTAACTTTTCCCCTCATGAGATGTTTAATCAACCAGATCATTCCCCTCATCCCCTTATAAATAGAAAGGGAAGGGGGAAGATGAGGATGAGGAGTGGGAGGAGTCAGGGAAGGGGGGTGGGGCAGGGGGACAGGAATAGAGATATTTCTCATCCTCCGTCGTTAGATTAGTCATATGTTCATGACAGGCAAAGAAGCGTTTGCCAAGAAAATGACAATCTCTCAAGTACCTGATTACCTTCCGTCAGTGTTAATTAGTAGCTCAGTCACGAATTTTTTTTTTTTTTGCCAGAGTGACGGCAGCACGTGTAAAGCCCTTTCAGTCTTGCTGACCCAACCAAACACACGGTTACCGACGTGATCGGTACCCAACCAAACACACGGTTACCGACGTGATAGGTACCCAACCAAACACACGGTTACCGACGTGATAGGTACCCAACCAAACACACGGTTACCAACGTGATAGGTACCCAACCAAACACACGGTTACCGACGTGATAGGTACCCAACCAAACACACGGTTACCGACGTGATAGGTACCCAACCAAACACACGGTTACCAACGTGATAGGTACCCAACCAAACACACGGTTACCGACGTGATAGGTACCCAACCAAACACACGGTTACCAACGTGATAGGTACCCAACCAAACACACGGTTACCGACGTGATAGGTACCCAACCAAACACACGGTTACCGACGTGATAGGTACCCAACCAAACACACGGTTACCAACGTGATAGGTACCCAACCAAACACACGGTTACCGACGTGATAGGTACCCAACCAAACACACGGTTACCAACGTGATAGGTACCCAACCAAACACACGGTTACCGACGTGATAGGTACCTCTCTGAGTTGAAAGCTACAGAGACGAGAGAGAGGAAATAAACACTATAACCTCACGTTAAACACTAAGGTGCCACGAGTGAAGACAGGTGACAGCTCTAAAAATAAGAGTCACCGATAATTACAGAAAGGAACGAATACATGCGATCGTCAGAGAGCTGAGTAACAAAGTAGCTTTGTCGCGATCCCCAGCACCACACATAACCTACCACCCCAGAGGCAGGTGTGGCCAGAGGCAGGTGTGTCCAGAGGCAGGTGTGGCCAGAGGCAGGTGTGGCCAGAGGCAGGTGTGTCCAGAGGCAGGTGTGGTCAGAGGCAGGTGTGGTCAGAGGCAGGTAGGCGGCGCTGGCGTCTGCAACAAGCACTACACCCACACAAACATCGCACATCACAGTCATACATACTTCCACACAAATTAATGTCCATACAGGTGAACGTTTTCCCTCTCAATAATGACTCGCTTAGTATTTCAATGTCAACACGACCTGTGTCCTGATGGACTGAAGACATCGAATCTGAGCTGAGGGACTGATTACCTCAAACTCCTTCTCATTTCCCACCGTTCTTCTCTGTATTGGACTGAAGAAGCCACTGGCTGGCGACACGTTTCCAAAATAAACATTGCCAAATGTTGCACAGTCTGTCATTCTTCACATTATCAAGTTATGTTACTGGTGAACATTCTAACATATGTTAGGCCCATCTAAATTTGGTTAGTTCTAACCCAGTGGAAATAAGTAATAGTTTAATTTTCGTTGAGTTATCACATGTTAAATCTACGTAATGTTCTACAAATTATTACTTTCGTATTAGTGAGCTCTAAATACCATTGTATCAATTTCAATGTATTTTTTTTTTCCATTTAGTATCACCGCTGCTACTCTGTTCTATTTGACAGGTGCACAACACGAACAAAAACTAAATACTATGTTCATCTGTCAAGTTGGATGGGGATAACACGTTGAAATGTGTCAGTCTGAGTTGCAACACTTCACTACGACAATGACAATACTGTTAAATGTTCCATTATAGGTTCACCTGTTGTGGGAATTTCAAATATGTCGTTCCAGCAGTTACCATTACCTGGGATAGTGTATCCCATGCAGAGGAGAAATGTACGTGGGAGTACATTGGAAGCAGAGACAGGAGGACTTGGAAGTCCACACAGAAGCCATGTGCTAAAAAGAGCTGTCTACATCTAGTACATAGATTGTGGGCTATCGTGTATTACATACGCGTTTTAGAGGCAAGGATAGAAAAGCTGAAGGCTCTGTGTTTGTATAACCTAAATAAAACATCATTATTTATTATTAATAAGATACATTAATTTCACGATTTTGGGACTGATTATCCGAATTATTGCCCCCCAAAAAATATTCTTTGCTCTCGTCTTGTTTGGTAAAGTTATCGTTGCTTGATGAGCTAAGTCTGCCAACTCTGGCTGAAATTCCCCAGGGAAATATCACTGTATCTGAGGGTAGGCACCCTCCAGGGAGGGCGCCATTGATGCTGGTGAAGGGCTCTTGATCCGAGAAATTGGAGCTATTTTTCTCTTGGATCAGTCCTTATTATCTCCCATTTCACCGCTGCTGCGTTATCCATTCAGATCTGGCGCATCCCCATTAGCATAACAATAATAATAATAATAATAACAATAATAATAATAATGTGCGTGTTGCAGGTACATTGTGAAGGGAACAAGTCGGTGTCTGTCAGTGGGACAACGACAGCAACGCACTGCCACCACTACTACCACCACTACCACCACCACTACCACCACTACCACCATCTGGGAGCAGTGCCGTGGCAAGGGCCTTCACTGGCTCTCGGAGTGTGTCACTCTGCCACCCTCACACCAGCCCTACCAGGTAATGAAAAATTAGCCACATGTATCTTTATTGCGGGAACGTTTCGCCCCCACAGTGGCTTCCCCAGTCCAGTACAGAGAAGAATGGTGAAGATCGAAAGGAGTTTGAGGTAATCAGTCCATCAACTGATGGACTGATTACATCGACTCCAGACTGAGGGACTGATTACCTCAAACTCCGTCTGATCTTCACCGTTCTTTGTATTACTGATGATGAAGCCACTGTGGGGCGAAACGTTTCCTCAATAAAGATACCCAAGTATTGTACATGTGTCTAATTTATCAACTTGAACTATCAAAAAAATATCTGACACTTTCGTCAGTATGTGTTCGTCTGACACTCACACCTACGTCAGTATGTGTTCGTCTGACACTCACACCTTCGTCAGTATGTAGAATACATTTGACACACCTACATCAGTGTGAGTACAGTTGACACTTGCACCTAAATCAGCTTGTTTAATCCCTCCCCCAAAAAAAAAAAAAAATTCAATGAAATGTCTAGACGGATTTTTTTTTAACCCTCTAACGGTGAAAATTATTCACCCGGCAACGCTCTCTCTCTACTTTCAGCCTCAACGCAAACATAAACAACCTCTCTGGCGTCTCCAGCAAACACGACCAAATTGCTTTATGTTACCCTCGGTGCCGACATCTTGATGTGAAACATTCCTTCAAGTCGGACTTACCTATTTTAATGTTTTCGGTTTTTTCATAAGACGATCGACACCATCAAGTCATTTTTTCTAGAGATTCAAAGGAAGTAGCAAAGTCAAAACAGCAATAAGATTCCCAGAGTCGGTGGCGCAGCGTTTTATTGTTGTGTTCGCATTCAGGAAAGTTAGGTTAAGAACGCTGCTGGTTTTGTTTCCACGGCCTCACTGTTGCGATCCAGAGAGGTAATGATTATTGACTATTTCCAGTATGATATCTAGCATGGAGCAGCGGGGTAATAATTTAAAAATGTACATATTGACAGTTATGTGTTAATATTGGCAATGAACGAATATAACACTTTAGTGGATTGGTCAGGATTTGAGGTCACGGTCTATTGGTGATCCAAGACTTACAGCAAGTCCATCTGTGATCCAAGACTTACTACCCAGTCCGTCAGTGATCCAAGACTTACTACCCAGTCCATCAGTGATCCAAGACTTACTACCCAGTCCGTCAGTGATCCAAGACTTACTAGCCAGTCCATCAGTGATCCAAGACTTACTACCCAGTCCGTCAGTGATCCAAGACTTACTACCCAGTCCATCAGTGATCCAAGACTTACTACCCAGTCCGTCAGTGATCCAAGACTTACCAGCCAGTCCGTCAGTGATCCAAGACTTACCAGCCAGTCCGTCAGTGATCCAAGACTTACTACCCAGTCCATCAGTGATCCAAGACTTACCAGCCAGTCCATCAGTGATCCAAGACTTACTACCCAGTCCGTCAGTGATCCAAGACTTACTACCCAGTCCATCAGTGATCCAAGACTTACTACCCAGTCCGTCAGTGATCCAAGACTTACCAGCCAGTCCGTCAGTGATCCAAGACTTACCAGCCAGTCCGTCAGTGATCCAAGACTTACTACCCAGTCCATCAGTGATCCAAGACTTACCAGCCAGTCCGTCAGTGATCCAAGACTTACTACCCAGTCCGTCAGTGATCCAAGACTTACCAGCCAGTCCGTCAGTGATCCAAGACTTACCAGCCAGTCCGTCAGTGATCCAAGACTTACTAGCCAGTCCATCAGTGATCCAAGACTTACTACCCAGTCCGTCAGTGATCCAAGACTTACCAGCCAGTCCATCAGTGATCCAAGACTTACCAGCCAGTCCGTCAGTGATCCAAGACTTACTAGCCAGTCCGTCAGTGATCCAAGACTTACCAGCCAGTCCATCAGTGATCCAAGACTTACCAGCCAGTCCATCAGTGATCCAAGACTTACCAGCCAGTCCGTCAGTGATCCAAGACTTACTAGCCAGTCCATCAGTGATCCAAGACTTACTAGCCAGTCCGTCAGTGATCCAAGACTTACCAGCCAGTCCGTCAGTGATCCAAGACTTACCAGCCAGTCCGTCAGTGATCCAAGACTTACAGCCAGTCCATCAGTGATCCAAGACTTACTAGCCAGTCCATCAGTGATCCAAGACTTACCAGCCAGTCCATCAGTGATCCAAGACTTACTAGCCAGTCCATCAGTGATCCAAGACTTACCAGCCAGTCCGTCAGTGATCCAAGACTTACCAGCCAGTCCATCAGTGATCCAAGACTTACTAGCCAGTCCATCAGTGATCCAAGACTTACCAGCCAGTCCATCAGTGATCCAAGACTTACCAGCCAGTCCGTCAGTGATCCAAGACTTACAGCCAGTCCATCAGTGATCCAAGACTTACCAGCCAGTCCATCAGTGATCCAAGACTTACCAGCCAGTCCATCAGTGATCCAAGACTTACCAGCCAGTCCGTCAGTGATCCAAGACTTACCAGTGAGTCCATCAGTGATCCAAGACTTACTAGCCAGTCCATCAGTGATCCAAGACTTACCAGCCAGTCCGTCAGTGATCCAAGACTTACTAGCCAGTCCATCAGTGATCCAAGACTTACTAGCCAGTCCATCAGTGATCCAAGACTTACCAGCCAGTCCATCAGTGATCCAAGACTTACCAGCCAGTCCATCAGTGATCCAAGACTTACTAGCCAGTCCGTCAGTGATCCAAGACTTACTAGCCAGTCCATCAGTGATCCAAGACTTACCAGCCAGTCCGTCAGTGATCCAAGACTTACTAGCCAGTCCATCAGTGATCCAAGACTTACCAGCCAGTCCATCAGTGATCCATGACTTACTACCCAGTCCATCAGTGATCCAAGATTACTAGCCAGTCTCGTGATCCAAGACTTACTAGCCAGTCCATCAGTGATCCAAGACTTACTAGCCAGTCCATCAGTGATCCAAGACTTACCAGCCAGTCCTCAGTGATCCAAGACTTACTAGCCAGTCCATCAGTGATCCAAGACTTACCAGCCAGTCCGTCAGTGATCCAAGACTTACTAGCCAGTCCATCAGTGATCCAAGACTTACCAGCCAGTCCATCAGTGATCCAAGACTTACTAGCCAGTCCATCAGTGATCCAAGACTTACTAGCCAGTCCGTCAGTGATCCAAGACTTACCAGCCAGTCCATCAGTGATCCAAGACTTACCAGCCAGTCCATCAGTGATCCAAGACTTACCAGCCAGTCCATCAGTGATCCAAGACTTACCAGCCAGTCCGTCAGTGATCCAAGACTTACTAGCCAGTCCATCAGTGATCCAAGACTTACTAGCCAGTCCATCAGTGATCCAAGACTTACTAGCCAGTCCGTCAGTGATCCAAGACTTACCAGCCAGTCCATCAGTGATCCAAGACTTACTAGCCAGTCCATCAGTGATCCAAGACTTACTAGCCAGTCCATCAGTGATCCAAGACTTACCAGCCAGTCCATCAGTGATCCAAGACTTACTAGCCAGTCCATCAGTGATCCAAGACTTACTAGCCAGTCCATCAGTGATCCAAGACTTACCAGCCAGTCCATCAGTGATCCAAGACTTACCAGCCAGTCCGTCAGTGATCCAAGACTTACCAGCCAGTCCATCAGTGATCCAAGACTTACTAGCCAGTCCATCAGTGATCCAAGACTTACTAGCCAGTCCATCAGTGATCCAAGACTTACCAGCCAGTCCGTCAGTGATCCAAGACTTACTAGCCAGTCCATCAGTGATCCAAGACTTACTAGTTAGTCCATCAGTGATCCAAGACTTACTAGCCAGTCCATCAGTGATCCAAGACTTACCAGCCAGTCTATCAGTGATCCAAGACTTAATAGCCAGTCCATCAGTGATCCAAGACTTACCAGCAGTCCATCAGTGATCCAAGACTTACCAGCCAGTCCATCAGTGATCCAAGACTTACTAGCCAGTCCTCAGTGATCCAAGACTTACAGCCAGTCCGTCAGTGATCCAAGACTTACCAGCCAGTCCATCAGTGATCCAAGACTTACCAGCCAGTCCATCAGTGATCCAAGACTTACTAGCCAGTCCGTCAGTGATCCAAGACTTACAGCCAGTCCGTCAGTGATCCAAGACTTACCAGCCAGTCCATCAGTGATCCAAGACTTACCAGCCAGTCCATCAGTGATCCATCTTGGAGCGTCAGTCTTCGCTTTAAAAACTCTTAAACATAAATAATTCAAAGACACTTTATGGTGGCCGTCTTCTACATCACCCACAATGCTGCTTCATCGAGCACCTCATACCGTCTTCTACATCACCCACAATGCTGCTTCATCGAGCACCTCATACCGTCTTCTACATCACCCACAATGCTGCTTCATCGAGCACCTCATACCGTCTTCTACATCACCCACAATGCTGCTTCATCGAGCACCTCATACCGTCTTCTACATCACCCACAATGCTGCTTCATCGAGCACCTCATACCGTCTTCTACATCACCCACAATGCTGCTTCATCGAGCACCTCATACCGTCTTCTACATCACCCACAATGCTGCTTCATCGAGCACCTCATACCGTCTTCTACATCACCCACAATGCTGCTTCATCGAGCACCTCATACCGTCCCACAATTTCTTTTTTAAAAGAACACAAAAAGGTCATTAAAGGCATTAATTTTAAGCACTTTCCCCAGTAAATTAATGCTGCTGAATGCTGTACATTTAACCAACAATTAACACGTGAGTTACCTTGCTGATAATCCTCGTGTAATCTTATTTAGCGGTAAGTGAAGCAAAGAACATGAGATTAAAATAGATTTATGGTCCGCCTACCTCACAAAGAAGGCGAATAACTTTTTAATTATATATATATATATTTTTAACATTTTATTTCTGCGAGAATAATATAGTTTGTGATAGATGTAATACTGACAAGATGTGGAAAAAGACATGTGCAGTTCGGGGCATTTATTAAAGGAAACGTTTCGCCACGAGTGGCTACTTCCGGAGCCACTTGTGGCGAAACGTTTACTCTAATAAATATCCTGAACCGTACATAGTATCTTTTCCACAATATAATTGATTTTTCCCTTTATTCCGTTGGTCATCACTCTTAGTATGTGAAGGATGTGTGATGTGCATGTAGCAGGCCGCATCAAGCAGCCTCTTAGTGTTGGGAGACAGCTGCCGACTCTGGCTTTGGCTACCAGAAGTGTTGAGGTATCACAGGTTCTTCCAGCAGTGCTATCTAACTTGGGGACAAGCCTTTCCCCCTCCGAAATTGTATCGTTAATCTCTGCTGTCGTAATAATAGCTCTGGGTGTCGGGTGTAGAGGTGATGGTGTTCCCTGCTCTGAGGCGATGGTGTTCCCTGCTCACACCGCCTCTGGCTTGCCACCTCCTCTGTTTATGTCATTGTTTGCCTGGGTAAGTAAATATGTCTGTCGTGTGTGAGAGGAATTCGTCACTCTGACTGGGCTAATCTAATGACCTGTGATGTGACCTGCCAAGGGGCAGAGACCTGTGTGATGTGACGTGAGTTAATGCTCTGTGTGATGTGATTTGACATATGTACATGTCCAGTGGAAAGTGGCTGATTTGTTATTGGAAATGTGTGACGTGACCTGACGGGTCTGCGACCTGTAATGTGATTTAACATGAGTCGGCGACCTGCGTACCGTGACCTGACATGAATCAGTTTAATGTGTGACTTGATCTAGCATGTATCATCTGTGTGGCATAAACTGATATGAGTGGATATCCTTTGTGATGTGACGTGAAGAGTCTGTGACCTAAAACATGACCTGACATGAATCGTTAACCTAAGAACTCATATCTATGAGAATATTTGAAAACTAAAGATCCTATAATCTTTGAGCATTGCACAGGGAGAAAGGGGACCTTGATGCTGGTTAAAGGGCTCTTGATCCAATGAATTAAAAGTACACTCCCCCCTCTCTGAACCAAATATAATTATTTCTCGCTCCCAAGAAGTTGTACAGTCCCTTTCTGGTTTCCACATCCCCGTGAATATAATAATAATAATAATAATAATAATAATAATAATAATAATAATAATAATAATAATAATAATAAACAATAATAATAATAATATTACTACTACTACTACTACTACTACTACTACTACTATAATAATAATAATAATAATAATAATAATAATAATAATAATAATAATAATAATAATATTAATACTACTACTAATAATAATAATAATAATAATAATAATAAAAATTATGCCAGGACTCATATTGGTAATGTAGTAATAATTGTACCTGATTATACTTCACGAAACTAAATTTCTTTCAAAAATTATAGACAAATTTAATGACTTCTTATTAATAATTAATAATTTTATGTAACTGATTCAAGGTCTTTATTTTGTCTCATATTTCTGAAGTTCTCAATATTTCGACTTGTCTAATATGCATGCTTTTTTTTCACTATTAACCCGAAATTTTGAGAGAAAAGTTTGCATGGTCTCTCCTGCACCACTCTCAGTGAATTTATAAGCGTTTCGAACGGACCGAAACGTCGTCTAATGTTCTCTTTCTTAACTGAGAGTTCATGTTTATATTTTCCAGCCACGGTTAGATTAAGATTCGTCAGGAAATAAGTGCATCTTGACGAGCGTCTTGGTCATAAAGAAGCGGCTGGACAAATATGAGTAGGAGGGGCTGGGACTGATTGGTGTTGTGGGTGCGGGAGTAAATTTTTGGGTAGCTCTAGGAACGGGTGGTTTTGATAAGAACTTGCCTTGTATGAGCCAGTAGGCCTTCTCCAGTGTTCCTCCATTTTTATATTCTTGTGTTCTTATACCATGATCCGCCACTGGTGGTTTCAGACATATGGCCGAGACCTTCCACTGGCTTACCATTCCACTCCTTAATAGCATTATGTATAATATAATTTTAATGTTGATTCATGCTCTTATATAAGGGTGAGACTCGGGAAAATTTGAGCGTGTGTTGGTTTGCCAGGTGGTGTTGACAGCTGGGACAGCAGAGGCGTCGACGGAGGTGTGGGTGGACGATGTACAACTGCTGGAAGGAGGGTGCAACGACACTCTGCTTGAGAACGACTCCTTCAGCAGCCTTGACATTCCCTCCCCCAGTCTAGACTCACCTCCGCAATGGTGGTGTGAACCCCTGGGCTCTCTCTGTGGCATGACACAACCCAAGTCTGGTCACCGAGATTGGGTATACGTGGATACTCCTCCTCCAGGTATGTTGACCTAGGTGTTACCCCTCTTCCAGGTATTTTGACCTAGGTGTTATTCCTCTTCCATGTATGTTGACCTAGGTGTTACTTCTCCTCCAGGTATGTTGACCTAGGTGTTACCCCTCCTCCAGGTATGTTGACCTAGGTGTTACCCCTCTTCCAGGTATGTTGACCTAGGTGTTACCCCTCCAGGTATGTTGAAATAGGTGTTACCCCTCTTCCAGGTATGTTGACCTAGGTGTTACCCCTCTTCCAGGTATGTTGACCTAGGTGTTACTCCTCTTCCAGGTATGTTGACCTAGGTGTTACCCCTCTTCCAGGTATGTTGACCTAGGTGTTACCCCTCCAGGTATGTTGATCTAGGTGTTACCCCTCTTCCAGGTATGTTGACCTAGGTGTTACTCCTCTTCCAGGTATGTTGACTTAGGTGTTACCCCTCTTCCAGGTATGCTGACCTACGCGTTACTCCTCCTCCAAGTGTGTTAACCTAGGTGTTACCTCTCTTCCAGGAATGTTGACCTAGGTGTTACTCCTCCAGGTATGTTGACCTAGGTGTTACCCCTTCTCCAGGTATGTTGACCTACGTGTTACTCCTCCAGGTGTGTTGATTTAAGTGTTACCCCTCCTCCAAGTATGTTGACCTAGGTGTTACCCCTCCTCCAGGTATGTTGACCTACGTGTTACTCCTTCTCCAGGTGTGTTAACCTAGGTGTTACCCCTCCTCTAGGTATGTTGACCTAGGTGTTACCCCTCCTCCAGGTGTGTTGACCTAGGTGTTACTCCTCCAGATATGTTGACCTAGGTGTTACCCCTCCTCAAGGTATGTTGACCTAGGTGTTACCCCTCCTCCAGGTGTGTTGACCTAGGTGTTACTCCTCCAGGTGTGTTGACCTAGGTGTTACCCCTCCTCCAGGTATGTTGACATAGGTGTTACTCTTCCAGGTACGTTGACCTAGGTGTTACTCCTCCAGGTGTGTTGACCTAGGTGTAACCCCTCATCCTGGGAATCTTGACTGTCCCCAGTAGCAGTATCGAGTCCTGCTAACTGCGATCTTTCTCTGTATATACCCTCTTGTTTCTGCGTGGTGCATTGATATATATATATATATATATATATATATATATATATATATATATATATATATATATATATATATATATATATATATATATATATATATATATATATATATATATATATATATGTATGTATATCGTGATGAATAGGTAAAATTTGTCAATTAGCAAGAACTCGTTTAAAATTAAGTCCTTCCTAAAAAAAGTTCTCTTATACGTTTAAAGATATATTTTTTTATTTTATGTTAATGTAAAAATTAATAATTTTGTACCAAAAGAATCTTAGAAAACTTACCTAACCTTATTATAACAAGCGCAATTTAATTTAGCCTAATCCAACTAAATATATTTTAGATAAGTTTACAATAATTTAACAATAAACAAACAATGAAATATATATTTTTCGTTAGGTTCAGAATAATTTTTGCGAAATTATTGCATACACAAATTTTCGCTTGCCTTATTCGGTAAGAAGAGCGTTGCTATTTAAACCAAAATCGCAAGTTTTACCTATTCGGCACCACACATGCACATTTAGATATATTTTCATGTGTTTATTATTCTTAAATGTTGTAATGTCTCCTCAGTTCCCAGGAGTGTCAATTAGGAATTTTTTCCTATAGTCGTTAGTTGCCTTCCTTCTGCATTCATTTAGTATAAAAAGCAAACACATTTCATGATAATAGTTTTAATGTGAGGGGAAAACAGAATGAATATTAGGAAAGGACTTGAATGGAAAGCTATGGATATTCTAACTCTGAGAACAACAGTAATAAAAGACTTTGTTTATAATGAATTTTGTGATCAAGTAATGTATGGACGTGTTGGTGATTTAGTAATGTATGGACGTGTTGGTGATCAAGTAATGTATGGACGTGTTGGTGATCTAGTAATGTATGGACGTGTTGGTGATCTAGTAATGTATGGACGTGTTGGTGATCTAGTAATGTATGGACGTGTTGGTGATCTAGTAATGTATGGACGTGTTGGGATCAAGTAATGTATGGACGTGTTGGTGATCTAGTAATGTATGGACGTGTTGGTGATCTAGTAATGTATGGACGTGTTGGTGATCTAGTAATGTATGGACGTGTTGGTGATCTAGTAATGTATGGACGTGTTGGTGATCTAGTAATGTATGGACGTGTTGGTGATCTAGTAATGTATGGACGTGTTGGTGATCAAGTAATGTATGGACGTGTTGGTGATCTAGTAATGTATGGACGTGTTGGTGATCTAGTAATGTATGGACGTGTTGGTGAGGGAACGAGAGCTGATGAAGGAATGGTTGTAGTGTTTGATGATCAAATGTAGGAGGAAGTGGTGTAAGTGCTAATATTGAGAAGGTGTGTAGAATATAATGGGAAGTTAGAAGTGGGTAATAATGGGAAGTTAGAAGTGGGTAATAATGGGAAGTTAGAAGTGGGTAATAATGGGAAGTTAGAAGTGGGTAATAATGGGAAGTTAGAAGTGGGTAATAATGGGAAGTTAGAAGTGGGTAATAATGGGAAGTTAGAAGTGGGTAATAATCAGTGTTTAACAATTCTCAGTTATTGACCTTCAAATGAGAGTATGCTAGCACACAACTAGTTGTGTCCACCTGATATAGATGAGACACAGTCATGTTTATGAAAGGTAAGAAGCGGACCCCTTCAGTCACTAGGAGCAAACAGTGAAACATAGATCACTTGCAGAGAACGAAACCAGCAGTGACACCAGCAGTGACACCAGCAGTGACACCGGCAACAACACCAGCAGAACCAAGGAGGTGGTGGCTGAGAAGAGTGGGTCAGCAGCAGTGGCTGTGGGTTCCTGTAAGGACGGTTCTCCCCTGCAGCAGTCGTGGGTGTGTGATGGCATCCCTGACTGTCCAGACCACAGTGACGAGGACGACTGTGGTGAGTACCTTCATATCTCTCTCTCTCTCTCTCTCTCTCTCTCTCTCTCTCTCTCTCTTTCTCTCTCTATTATTTATGCTTTTGCAGAATCATTAAACATGAGTAAATTATTAAAAATATTTTACACACACACACACAAACACACACACAGAAACATACACACACACGCACACACACACACACAGTCTAGAAAGTGACGTAGTGGAGGCAGGAACCGTACATAGTTTTAAGACGAGGTTTGATAAAGCTCATGGAGCAGGGAGAGAGAGGACCTAGTAGCAATCAGTGAAGAGGCGGGGCCAGGAGCTATGACTCGACCCCTGCAGCCACAAATAGGTGAGTACAAATAGGTGAGTACACACACACCTGGATTATCCCACAAGCAGAGACATACACATGGATGATTCTTAATAAACAAAGATATATTGCTGCTGGAATTATTAAAATCACAGTCACATTAAAAGGCCTCAAAATCATGATAATTTACGTGAGATATTGGCAGAAAATGCGAGAGAGAGAAGTGCACTTTTGTGTGTCTTCAACCCGTCCTGACGACTCTCGCGTCTACACGAAATATCTAAGTCATATTACTGCTGTTTTTTCACATTATTTTTTTCTTTATTTATCTATTCTGTTGTTTTTTTCTCTCCATTGTTTTTTTTTTCCTTCCTCTCTTACCCTGTTCTACTTCTCTCCTTTCCTTTGTCCCTCTCTGTTCCTTCAAGCTACGTATTGTTTTTATACTGCGCCAACTTCCTTCCATCTTTCTTGTCTAATTCTCTATTTCTTGCCTCCCTTCCCTTCTCCTTCCTCACCTCCTCCATCCTTCCCCACCCCCTCCCTCCTTCCTCATCCCCTCCCTACTTCCTCACCCCTCCCACCTTCCTCACCTCCTCCCTCCTTCCTCATCCCCTCCCTCCTTCCTCACCTCTCCTCCTCCCTCACCCCTCCCTCCTTCACCCCCTCCCTCCTCCCTCACCCCTCCCTCCTTCACCCTCCCTCCTTCCTCACCCCCTCTCCTTCCTTACCCCTCCCTCCTTATCCCCTTTACCCCTCCCCTCCCTCCTACATGGTACTGGTAAGTCAAACGAATTTCAGCATAAATTAAGCAAGACGAGGCTAGCCAGTAGCAGCAGTGAATCATCTCTCTCTCTCTCTCTCTCTCTCTCTCTCTCTCTCTCTCTCTCTCTCTCTCTCTCTCTCTGTCAAGACAGCTTCGCTCTTGTAAGTGATCATATGTCTTGTTTTTCTATATCAAGAAAAATGAGAAGAATTACTTGACCACTGTTTACAAACACCGGGAAAGGGGGGTAGGGGAGAGGTTTCCCTTCCCCTCCCATTCTTCCCCCTCTCACCCTTCCCCTCTCACCCTTCCCTTCCCCACTTCCCCTCTCACCATTCCCCTTTAAAACTTTCACTTCCTCTCACCCTTTCTCATCCTTCCGTCTCAGTTTCATCCCCCCAACAACCCTTCCCTTTCATCCTTAAAGTTTCAGCCTTCATGTTTTAGCCTTCATGTTTCAACCTTCATGTTTCATTCTTCAAGCTTCAGCCTTCATGTTTCAACCTTCATGTTTCATCCTTCATGTTTCAGCCTTCATGTTTTAGCCTTCATGTTTCAACCTTCATGTTTCATTCTTCAAGCTTCAGCCTTCATGTTTCAACCTTCATGTTTCAACCTTCATGTTTCATCATTCATGTTTCAACCTTCATGTTTCAGCCTTCATGTTTTAGCCTTCATGTTTCAACCTTCATGTTTCAACCTTCATGTTTCAACCTTCATATTTCATTCTTCAAGCTTCAGCCTTCATGTTTCAACCTTCATGTTTCAACCTTCATGTTTCAACCTTCATGTTTCATTCTTCAAGCTTCAGCCTTCATGTTTTAGCCTTCATGTTTCAACCTTCATGTTTCATTCTTCAAGCTTCAGCCTTCATGTTTCAACCTTCATGTTTCAACCTTCATGTTTCATCCTTCATGTTTCAGCCTTCATGTTTTAGCCTTCATGTTTCAACCTTCATGTTTCATCCTTCAAGCTTCAGCCTTCATATTTCAACCTTCATGTTTCATCCTTCATGTTTCAGCATTCATGTTTCAACATTCATGTTTCAACCTTCATGTTTCAACCTTCATGTTTCAACCTTCATGTTTCAACATTCATGTTTCATTCTTCAAGCTTCAGCCTTCATGTTTCAACCTTCATGTTTCAGCCTTCATGTTTCAGCCTTCATGTTTCAACCTTCATGTTTCAACCTTCATGTTTCAGCCTTCATGTTTCAACCTTCATGTTTCAACCTTCATGTTTCAGCCTTATGTTTCAGCCTTCATGTTTCAACCTTCATGGTTCAACCTTATGTTTCAGACTTTATGTTTCAGCCTTCATGTTTCAACCTTCATCGTTCAACCTTCATGTTTCAACCTTCATGTTTCAGCCTTTGTGTTTCAACCTTCATGTTTCAACCTTCATGGTTCAACCTTCATGTTTCAACCTTCATGTTTCAGCCTTCATGTTTCAACCTTCATGTTTCAACCTTCATGTTTCAACCTTCATGTTTCAGCCTTCATGTTTCAGCCTTCATGTTTCAACCTTCATGTTCAACCTTCATGTTTCAACCTTCATGTTTCAACCTTCATGTTTCAACCTTCATGTTTCAACCTTCATGTTTACTAGTTCATTCATGTTTCAGCCTTCATTTTCAACCTTCATGTTTCAAGCTCTTCATGTTTCAGCCTTCATGTTTCAACCTTCATGTTTCAACCTTCATGTTTCAGCCTTCATGTTTAACCTTCATGTTTCAACCTTCATGTTTCAACCTTATGTTTCAATCATGTTTCAACTTCATGTTCACCTTCATGTTTCAGCCTTATGTTTCAACCTTCATGTTTCACCTTCATGTTAGCTATGTTTCAGCCTTCATGTTTCACCTTCATGTTCAACTTCATGTTTCAACCTTCATTTTCAGCCTTCATGTTTCACTTCATGTTTCAAGCCTTCATGTTTCAACCTTCTGTTTCAACCTTCATGTTTCACCTTCATGTTTCAACCTTCATGTTTCAGCCTTCATGTTTCAACTTCATGTTCACCTTCATGTTTCAACCTTCAGTGTTTAGCCTTCATGTTTCAACCTTCATGTTCACTTCATGTTTCAACCTTCATGTTTCAGCCTATGTTTCACTTCATGTTTCAACCTTATGTTCCTTGTCAGCCTTCGTGTTTCAGCCTTCATGTTTCAACCTTCATGTTTCAGCCTTCATGTTTCACCTTCATGTTTCAACTTCATGTTTCAGCTTCATGTTTCATCAGCCTTCATGTTCAGCCTTCATTATGTTTCAGCCTTATGTTTCAGCTCTGTTTCACCTTCATGTTTCACTTCATGTTTCAGCTTCATGTTTCACTTATGTATATCTCAGCCTTAGTACTTCATGTTCAGTCTGTTCACCTTCATGCAATGTATGAAGGTGCAGGTTCACCTGAGTGTGCAGTCAGCATGTAGGCTCAGTGTCACTTGATCAGCCTGCATGTTCAGAGTTCACTGTGTGTGTCAGCTTCCGCTACCTCATCGCAGGTTAAGTTGTGAGTGGGGTATCTTGTTGGTGGAGTGGGGTATCTTGTTAGTGGAGTGGGATATCTTGTTGGTGGAGTGGGGTATCTTGTTTGGGATATCTTGTTGGTGGAGTGGGGTATCTTGTTGGTGGAGTGGTATCTGTGTTGGTGGATGGTATCTGTTGGTGGATGGTATTGTTTTGGAGTGGGTATCTTGTTGGTGGATGGGTTACTTGTTGGTGGAGGGTATCATTGTTGGTGGATGGTATCTTGTTGTGGAGTAGTTCTTTGTTGGTGAGTTCTTATGTGTTACTTGTGTTGGTGGAGTGTTATGTGGTGATCTTGTTGTGGAGTCAGGTCTGTTTGGCTGGGTATCTGTTGGTGGAGTAGTTTACTTGTTGTGGAGTGGTATCTTGTTGTGGATGTTTGGAGTACATGTTTTGGTGGGTGGGTATCTTTTGTGGAGTGTGTATTTGTTATGGAGTGGGGTATCTTGTTGTGAGTGGGGCTATGTTGTGCTTTTGGTGGGTGGGTATCTTGTTGGAGTGCGTGTATAGTTGTGATGGAGTGGGTATCTTGTGTGGTACGGAGTTGGGGTATCATTGTTGGTGATGGGTATCTTGTTGTGAGGTATCTTGTTGTGGAGTGGGTATCTTGTTGTGGGTGGGGTATCATGTAGTGGTAGGTATCTTGTTGGTGGAGTGGGGTATCTTGTTGGTGGAGTGGGGTATCTTGTTGGTGGATGGTATCTGTGTTGGTGGAGGGGTATATGGTGTTTGTTGGAGTGGGTATCTTGTTGGTGATGGGTATCATGGTGTTGGTGAGGTATCATGGTGTGGTGAGGTATCATGTATTGATGAGGTATCATGGTGTTGTGAGGTATCATGGTGTTGTGAGGTATCATGGTGTTGTGAGGTATCATGGTGTGGTAAGGTATCATGGTGTTGGTGAGGTATCATGGTGTGGTGAGGTATCATGTATTGATGAGGTATCATGGTGTTGTGAGGTATCATGGTGTTGTGAGGTATCATGGTGTTGTGAGGTATCATGGTGTGGTAAGGTATCATGGTGTTGTGAGGAATCATGGTATTGGTAAGGTATCATGGTGTTGTGAGGTATCATTGTGTTGTGAGGTATCATGGTGTTGGTGAGGTATCATAGTGTTATGAGGTATCATGGTGTTGTCAGGTATCATGGTGTTACTGAGGTATGGTGTTGTGAAGTCTCATGGTGTTGTGTGGTATCATGGTGTTGTGAGGTATCATGGTGTTACTGAGGTATCATGGTGTTGTGAGGTATCATGGTGATGCGAGGTATCATGGTGTTACTGAAGTATCATGGTGTTGTGAGATATCATGGTGTTGTGAGGTATCATGGTGTTACTGAGGTATCATGGTGTTGTGAGGTATCATGATGTTGTGAGGTATCATGGTGTTGTGAGGTATCATGATGTTGTGAGGTATCATGGTGTTGTGAGGTATCATGGTGTTGTGATGTATCATTGTGTTGTGAGGTATCATGATGTTGTGAGGTATCATGGTGTTGTGAGGTATCATGGTGTTGTGAGGTATCATGATGTTGTGAGGTATCATGGTGTTGTGAGGTATCATTGTGTTGTGATGTATCATGGTGTTGTGAGGTATCATGGTGTTGTGAGGTATCATAGTGTTGTGTGGTATCATGGTGTTGTGATGTATCATTGTGTTGTGAGGTATCATGATGTTGTGAGGTATCATGATGTTGTGAGGTATCATGGTGTTGTGAGGTATCATGATGTTGTGAGGTATCATGGTGTTGTGAGGTATCATGGTGTTTTGATGTATCATGGTGTTGTGAGGTATCATGGTGTTACAGAGGTATCATGGTGTTGTTAGGTATCATGGTGTTGTGAGGTATCATTGTGTTTTGAGGTATCATGGTGTTGTGAGTATCATGGTGATGTGAGGTATCATGGTGTTGGTGAGGTGCCATGGTGCTGTGAGGTACCATGGTGTTACTGAGATATCATGGTGTTGTGAGGTATCATGGTGTTGTGATGTATCATGGTGTTACTGAGGTATCATGGTGTTGTTAGGTATCATGGTGTTGTGAGGTATCATGGTGTTGTGAGGTATCATGGTGTTACTGAGGTATCATGGTGTTGTGAGGTATCATGGTGTTGTGAGGTATCATGGTGTTGTGATGTATCATGGTGTTACTGAGGTATCATGGTGTTGTGAGGTATCATGGTGTTGTGAGGTATCATGGTGTTGTGAGGTATCATGGTGTTACTGAGGTATCATGGTGTTGTTAGGTATCATGGTGTTGTGAGGTATCATTGTGTTTTGAGGTATCATGGTGTTGTGAGGTATCATGGTGATGTGAGGTATCATGGTGTTAGTGAGGTGCCTTGGTGTTGTGAAGTACCATGGTGTTACTGAGATATCATGGTGTTGTGAGGTATCATGGTGTTGTGACGGTTGGGTATCATGGTGTTTGTGAGATCATGGTTTACTGAGTATCATGTGTTGGTATCATGTGTTGAGTATCATGTGTTTGAGGTATCATGGTGTTACTGAGGTATCATGTTTGTATCATGGTGTTAGGTATCATGTGTTGTGAGGTATCATGGTGTTATAGGTATCATGGTGTTACTGAGTATCATGGTGTTGTGAGGTATCATGGTGTTTAGGTATCATGTGTTACTGAGGTATCATGGTGTTGTGAGTATCATGGTGTTACTGAGGTATCATGGTTACTGAGGTATCATGTGTTGTGAGGTATCTGTGTTGGCATCATGGTGTTACTGAGGTATCATAGTGTGAGTACATTGTTGGACTTGTGATTGTATGGTATCATGGTGTTGTGAGGTATCATGGTGTTGTGAGGTATCTTGGTGTTACTGAGGTATCATGGTGTTGTGAGGTATCATGGTGTTACTGAGGTATCATGGCGTTTGTGAGGTATCATGTTGTTGTGAGGTATCATGGTGTTGTGAGGCATCATTGTGTTACTGAGGTATCATAATGTTGTGAGGTATCATGGTGTTGTGAGGTATCATGGTGTTGTGAGGTATCATGGTGTTACTGAGGTATCATGGCGTTACTGAGGTATCATGGTGTTGTGAGGTATCATGGTGTTGTGAGGTATCATGGTGTTGTGAGGAATCATGGTGTTGTGAGGTATCATGGTGTTAGGTATCATGGATGTACTGAGGTATCATGGTGTTTGAGGTATCATGGTGTTGTGAGGTATCATGGTGTTGGTACATTTGAGGTATCATGGTGTTACTGAGGTATCATGTGTTGTGAGGTATCATGGTGTTAGCTGAGGTATCATGGTGTTTGTACATGGTGTTGAGTATCATGGTGTTAGCTGAGGTATCATGGTTTACTGAGGTATCATGGTTACTGAGGTATCATGGTGTTACTGAGGTATCATGGTTGTAGGTATCATGGTGTTACTGAGGTATCATGGTGTTACTGAGGCTTCATGGTGTTGTGAGGTATCATGGTGTTGTGAGGTATCATGGTGTTGGAGGTATCATGGTTTGTGAGGTATCATGTGTGTGAGGTATCATGGTGTTGTGAGGTATCATGGTATTGTGAGGTATCATGGTGTTGTGAGTATCATGTGTTTGAGGTATCATGGTGTTGAGGTATCATGGTGTTACTGAGGTATCATGGTGTTGTAGGTATCATGGTGTTGTGAGGTATCCATGGTGTTGTGAGGTATGTGTTGTAGGTATCATGTATGAGGTATCATGGTGTATGAGGTATCATGGTGTTGTGAGGTATCATGGTGTTGTGAGGTATCATGGTGTTGTGAGGTATCATGGTGTTGTGAGGTATCATGGTGTTGTGAGGTATCATGGTGTTGTGAGGTATCATGGTGTTGTGAGGTATCATAGTGTTGTGAGGTATCATGGTGTTGTGAGGTATCATGGTGTTGTGAGGTATCATTTTGTTGTGAGGTATCATTCTGTTGTGAGGTATCATGGTGTTGTGAGGTATCATGGTGTTTTGAGGTATCATGGTGTTGTGAAGTATCATGTGAAGACATTTATGAATGATTTTATGAATGATTTCATGAATACATTATTAGATTTACTGATGAATGTATGAGTGAGAATGAGTGACTCTCTCACGCCCACAGGACGGGCGTGTGAGGGCGAGGGATGTGAGACCACCCCCAGCCCA
This sequence comes from Cherax destructor, assembly GCA_009830355.1. Classification (NCBI taxonomy): domain Eukaryota; kingdom Metazoa; phylum Arthropoda; class Malacostraca; order Decapoda; family Parastacidae; genus Cherax; species Cherax destructor. Next base: position 84,042 of record WNWK01003697.1, read on the forward strand.
TGCCTACCCCGCAACCTTCTATGTGATGGCATCCCCCACTGTACCCACGCTGAGGATGAGGCCGCCTGCGTGGGCGTGTCACGGACCACACCCGCCCATGGTGAGTCTTACCCACGCCCATTGGGTATCGCTTTTCTTCTCCAGTATAGATGAAAGTTTTAATACTCTTAGCAGACGCGACATTCACGTTCTTGTAAGGGCATTTAAGCTCAATGAAAACGTAAATGTGAATGTAAACTTTTAAGGTTATCAAGAACTCCAGTGGAAATAAGTCACTTTGTCTGACTTTTTGCTTGGGCTATTCCGTTTAATGTACCTGTATGTTAAACTGTGTGTGATAGTTGTACTTATATGTACCTTAATAAACTTGCTTACCTTAGATAATTATTAAGCTAACCTAACTAATGCACAGGTAACTAACCTAACTAAGACACAGGTAACTAACCTAACTAAGACACAGGTAACTAACCTAACTAAGACACAGGTAACTAACGTAACTAAGACACAGGTAACTAACTTAACTAAGACATAGGTAACTAACCTAACTAAGACACAGGTAACTAACCTAACTAAGACACAGGTAACTAACCTAACTAAGACACAGGTAACTAACCTAACTAAGACACAGGTAACTAACGTAACTAAGACACAGGTAACTATCCTAACTAAGACATAGGTAACTAACCTAAGACACAGGTTACTAACCTAACTACGGCACAGGTAACTAACCTAACTAAGACACAGGTAACTAACCTAATTAAGTCACAGGTAACTAACCCAACTAAGACACAGATAACTAACCTAACTAAGACAAAGGTAACTAACCTAACTAAGACACAGGTAACTAACTTAACTAAGACATAGGTAACTAACCTAACTAAGACACAGGTAACTAACCTAACTAAGACATAGGTAACTAACCTAACTAAGACACAGGTAACTAATCTAACAAGACGAATAAACCATGACCAAAAATTATTAATTTCTGCAACTTGATTCCAGTCTTGAAATATTTTCTCATCTTCGGTTCATATTAAAGGAGATTATAGAAGTGTTATACATAGTGAAGGAGATTATAGGAGTGTTATACATAGTGAAGGAGATTATAGGAGTGTTATACATAGTGGAGATTATAAGAGTATTATATGCATTCAGAAAAACTCATTAAGGGAAATGATAGCAAATGATTTCCAAAATCCACTTTTACCTCAGCGTTATCTACTTTCACTTTTTCTTTCCTTACCCTCCCTCCCTAACTCTGTATTCCCTCTCTCCCTCTATTCCTCTTTCTTCTCCATGAGAAAGTAGAATAATGTTGTGGTGTTGATGCAGATGAGGTTGGTGCCGCAGGTTTACTTACTTGCTCTGGCGGCCTTCGCGTGCCTGCGGCCTGGCGCTGCGACGGTCGCAAGGATTGCCCCTACGATGGTCTTGACGAGGTAGGTAACTCACGATGGTCTTGACGAGGTAGGTAACTCACGATGGTCTTGACGAGGTAGGTAACTCACGATGGTCTTGACGAGGTAGGTAACTCACGATGGTCTTGACGAGGTAGGTAACTCACGATGGTCTTGACGAAGTAGGTAACTCACGATGGTCTTGACGTGGTTGGAAACTCACCATGGTCTTGACGTGGTTGGTAACCCACCATAGTCTTGACGTAGTTGGTAACCCACCATGGTCTTGACGTGGTTGGTAACCCACCATGGTCTTGACGTGGTTGGAAACTCACCATGGTCTTGACATGGTTGGTAACCCACCATGGTCTTGACTTGGTTGGTAACCCACCATGGTCTTGACGTGGTTGGTAACCCACCATGGTCTAGACGTGATAACTAACCCACCTTACCCACTTCCCCCTCATTCCCCTTAAAACCCTCCCCTCTACCTACTTTTCCCTAACCCTGATAATCCCCTCATCTCTTCACACTGCTCTCTCATAATAACCTCCTCATCCCTGCCCCACTCTCTGCTCTCCCTGACGAGCCTCTGCTGACGCTGCAGACAGCGCTGATGTCTGCCCCACTACCCACCTCATTAAGAGGTATATTTTCTTCACATAATTATGATACGAATTTTCTCGCTGGAGATCAAAAAGAGACCCGCTGTGTACCTAAAAAAACGTCTCTCTAGGGGGAGAGTAATTCCAGAGAACAGTAGCAGAACTGCCACACTGGAATCTAGCCGATATTCTCCTCAGTATAAATATTACCTTAGAATATTAGAGATAATTTAGGCAACACAGATTTGGACCAGGAATATTTAGGAAACTCTGAAATAGAGGATTGGCCCTGGAATATTTAGGACGTAAAACATTAGAAAAATAAAGACAATCTAAAGTAGAAGTGAGCCAGTGTAATTTTAAAGATTCATGAAATGCAGCTCGGGATCTGGAATATTAAAGAGAGAGGAACAAGAGGAGTTCTGCAATGATAAAAAGGACTCTCTGAGAGGATGACATGGAGGAGACACAGTCAAAGAGGCTCTCTGGGTACAAGCGTATCCTTCACATATATTTTTGAACATTCCGCTCTATCTTGGAGCTCACTTAGAGCGTTGCGTGACGCCGTGAAGTGAGCAGTTCTCTTGGAGCTCACTTAGAGCGTTGCGTGACGCTGTGAAGTGAGCAGTCCTCTTGGAGCTCACTTAGAGCGTTGCGTGACGCCATGAAGTGAGCAGTCCTCCTGGAGCTCACTTAGAGCGTTGCGTGAGGCCGTGAAGTGAGCAGTCCTCCTGGAGCTCACTTAGAGCGTTTCGTGACGCCGTGAAGTGAGCAGTCCTCTCGGAGCTCACTTAGAGCGTTGCGTGACGCCGTGAAGTGAGCAGTCTCTTGAGCTCACGAGCGTTGCGTGACGCCGTGAAGGGCAGTCCTCGAGCTCACTTAGAGCGTTGCGTGACGCCGTGAAGTGAGCAGTCCTCTTGGAGCTCACTTTGAGCGTTGCGTGACGCCGTGAAGTGAGCAGTCCTCTTGGAGCTCACTTAGAGCGTTGCGTGACGCCGTGAAGTGAGCAGTCCTCCTGGAGCTCACTTAGAGCGTTGCGTGACGCCGTGAAGTGAGCAGTCCTCCTGGAGCTCACTTAGAGCGTTGCGTGACGCCGTGAAGTGAGCAGTCTTCCTGGAGCTCACTTAGAGCGTTGCGTGACGCCTGGTGAGCAGTCCTCTGAGCTCACAGCGTGCGTACGCCTGAAGTGAGCAGTCCTCCTGACTCCAGAGCGTTGCGTGACGCCGTGAAGTGAGCAGTCCTCTGTGGAGCTCACTTAGAGCGTTGCGTGACGCCGTGAAGTGAGCAGTCCTCCTGGAGCTCACTTAGAGCGTTGCGTGACGCCGTGAAGTGAGCAGTCCTCCTTCGGAGCTCACTTAGAGCGTTGCGTGACGCCGTGAAGTGAGCAGTCCTCCTGGAGCTCACTTAGAGCGTTGCGTGACGCCGGAGTGAGCAGTCCTCTGAGCTCACAGAGCGTTGCGTGACGCCGAGTGAGCAGTCCCTGGAGCTCACTTAGAGCGTTGCGTGACGCCGTGAAGTGAGCAGTCCTCTTCACGCTGCCATATCCTGCCACTTGCAAATATAACCCACTGAAATAAGTCACTGATGCAAAATAATGAGTTTGGTGCATAAACATGAAGCTGCAACAGCTCAACAGCGGTGAGTGAAGACTTACATGTCCACAATATGACAGTGAAACATATTAAAGAAATTGTCGGTATATTTGCACAGTCAACTAAGTTAGAAATATAGTCATTCTCTGTAATGTATTTTATTGTCAGCGTGTCAGTTGACTATATATATATATATATATATATATATATATATATATATATATATATATATATATATATATATATATATATATATATATATATATATATATATATATATATATATATATATATATATATATATATATATATGATAAATGTAAACAAAAATCATATTATTTATGTGTAATAAAAATTTTATGCTCATGTATATATATATATTCTCATAAACTCCACATATAAACTCTATACGAAAAATAGTATGATATGCTAGTGTGTGCTATTGAGTAGTGTATATTGTGTTGGATATATATACATTATATGTGCTATGGTGGGTTATGCTTGTTGTTTGTATAAATATTTCTTACACAGAAATTTTACATATGTTAAGACAAAGAGAGAGAGAGAGAGAGAGAGAGAGAGAGAGAGGTATTTCCTGACTGGTCTTCTTCATGTGGTGACTCGCTGACGACTACTTTTGGTCATATGATCCAAGGTCTCCCTCGGTCTGATTAGTTAAAACCATAGAAAATTATATATTACCTCATATTGCTTAGTTTCAACCTGTGTGTTCCACGAGCAGGTTGGGTGCGCCTACTGTGGCCCTGGTGAGTTCATCTGCCCTACGTCAGGTGTGTGTGTGCCCCAGGAGCAGGTGTGTGACGGCTCACCTTCTCTGCCCTCCTGCACTGACGAGCTGTACTGTGACGCCTGTCCTCTGGCTCACCTCGTCTGTGACGTCTGCGTCGCTAGGTGAGTCTTCTCTCACTCTCGTTCCCGACTTTTGTGTAGTTAGGTGAGTTCCCCCTTCTTTCTCTCTGACAACTGTGTATTTAGGTGAGTTTCCCCACCCATCAACATCACAGACTTTCACAAAAACGAAACAATTATCCCACACATTCATTTCAAGACAGTCACAATCCATCCATCCCTCCTCCGTTTATAACTCCACTTTCAACCCCATACATAAGCTTTATCTCTTGGGCTAGCTTCCAGATCTGTGACGGTGTGTGGGACTGTGAGGGAGGTGAGGATGAGAGGGAGTGTGTGGGCGTGGGAGTGGACGGCGTAGAAAACTGCGCCCAAGGCTTGTATCGCTGTCCGTCCTGGCACTGTATCCCGGAGCTCTCCGTCTGCGACCGTCGCATTGACTGTCCTGACGGCGATGATGAACGACACTGTCTGGATGACAACTTTGAGGGTAAGTGGTGGTGGAGGCTCTTACCGAGAGGACAACGTTTCGCTCTGTGCAGAGCTTTAGCATGGGATGACTCGGTACATCTGAGCCAGATATGGTTCTCAAGAGTGTCTTCATAACTGAGGTCCAGAATAACAGAGTTTTCTTTGACGCAAGACCACCCGAAACACTTTCAGTTCTATGCAGATAACCCGCATACAGGAAAAAGAAGTTTACGACTTGTAAATGGTCCAAGTCAGACCGAAACGTCGTCATAAGCTCCTCTCTTCAATGTGCGGGTTATTTGTGTATTGTTCCAGAAACGATATTGTGAGTTTCTATTCGTAATTCTTAATCCTGCGCTCCATTTTCTGTCTACTTATTTATCTTGGCCATTTACGATGCTATAAGTTCCAACATAAGTGTATATGAACCAAGAGGCTTCTATAAATACATAGATAAATGTGTATCTCTCGGTATATATACTCCGCTTGACGTGGATCTCTGAGAGTATACTTTTCACCGTCCTCTCGCACTCCCTTCCTTGCTGCACCTATCATTCATCACCCGTCTCCCTTCTTCCTCCTGCAGTGCTACGGTACATCTCAGTGAAACCGTCACCAGTATCGGGCAAGCCGGGGAAAGGGGGCGACGCCCCTAGCCGTCTAGTGACCCCCACGCTGCACCATCCTGACGGAGGTGTAGGCGTTCTCAGCTTCAAGTATCGCCTGGATGCCTGGCTCGGTGCCTCTAACGCGTCACTCAGGTGAGTACCTGATTACAGATGTCACTCAGGTGAAGTAGTAAGGGTGTATTTAAGAAACACTGGTTCTCTCTGATAAGTCTGTTACTCCAGTGTTGCTCTCTGTTTTGTACTCCAGTGGAATTCTTTGGTTAGTCTTGTACTGCAGTGGTACTCTCAGAGTATCTAATAATGACAGTGTAAATATCACTGATGAGAAACGTTTTCTTTTCAGTTCATTTTCATATATTTAACAAATGCAATTCCTTCGCTGGATTTTCAGAGATAAATATTCCCCGTAACCTATAGTGAGTTATGATGTCAGAGCTGTGTACGTGTTATGATTTCAGAGTAGTGTACGTGTTATGATGTCATGATGTGTACGTGTTATGATGTAAGAGTAGTGTACGTGTTATGATGTCAGAGTAGTGTACGTGTTATGATGTCAGAGTAGTGTACGTGTTATGATGTCATGATGTGTACGTGTTATGATGTAAGAGTAATGTACGTGCTATGATGTAAAAGTAGTGTACGTGTTATGATGTCATGCTGTGTACGTGTTATGATGTAAGAGTAGTGTACGTGTTATGATGTAAGAGTAGTGTACGTGTTATGATGTCATGCTGTGTACGTGTTATGATGTAAGAGTAATGTACGTGTTATGATGTAAGAGTAGTGTACGTGTTATGATGTAAGAGTAGTGTACGTGTTATGATGTAAGAGTAGTGTACGTGTTATGATGTAAGAGTAGTGTACGTGTTATGATGTAAGAGTAGTGTACGTGTTATGATGTAAGAGCTGTGTACGTGTTATGATGTAAGAGTAATGTACGTGTTATGATGTAAGAGTAGTGTACGTGTTATGGTGTAAGAGTAGTGTACGTGTTATGATGTAAAAGTAGTGTACGTGTTATGATGTAAGAGTAGTGTACGTGTTATGATGTAAGAGTAGTGTACGTGTTATGATGTAAGAGTAGTGTACGTGTTATGATGTAACAGTAGTGTACGTGTTATGATGTAAGAGTAATGTACGTGTTATGATGTAAGAGTAGTGTACGTGTTATGATTTAACAGTAGTGTACGTGTTATGATGTAAGAGTAGTGTACGTGTTATGATGTAAGAGCTGTGTACGTGTCATGATGTCATGCTGTGTACGTGTTATGTTGTAACAAGTGTGTTCGTGTTTTATGCTTCAAGAGGTGTGTTATGCTGTGTTAGATATGAGGACGTGTGTTATGTTGTAAGAGGTGTGTTATGCTGTGTTAGATATGAGGACGTGTGTTATGTTGTAAGAGGTGTGTTATGCTGTGTTAGATATGAGGACGTGTGTTATGTTGTAAGAGGTGTGTTATGCTGTGTTAGATATGAGGACGTGTGTTATGTTGTAAGAGGTGTGTTATGCTGTGTTAGATATGAGGACGTGTGTTATGTTGTAAGAGGTGTGTTATGCTGTGTTAGAAGTGTATATATGTGCATTTTTAGCTGCCAGAGAAGTTTACAGTAAATCTGTCAAACTTCAGCATTCCGAAAATAGGTAAGTAAGTTTTCAATATTTTTTATTCAATCTTCTCGTCGTAGTAATATTTGTCATAATGCGCCACAACCCTGTAAAAAAAAATTATTCCAGTTTAATTAGAAGTAGAACAACTACTAAGAACAAGGCAGGCAAAGACACCACCTGTGCACCATTCCTTCCCTCTAAGATACACCAGCTTAGAGAGTTTGAAGCCGATCGTCGTTTTAAAAGTTACCCCTCATATTTTAGGGAATACTCTAGGTATCTCAACAGATGATTCACACTGAACAGAAAATTAAGTTTGTTAATAAACAGAAAAAAAAAACAATATCTTGATTAAGTTGCAGCCAAGACTAACCTGTCTTAAATTATGATATAAATCTGTGTGTTTGAAGCCATTTGTCAGGGGACAGAGAATAAGGCTGTCTCGATACCGGTAACAGGTGTGTTACAGATGTGTTACATGTATGTAACAGGTGTGTTTACAGGTATGTAACAGTTATGTTACATATGTGTTACAGGTATGTAACAGATGTGTTACAGATGTGTTACAGGTATGTAACAGATGAGTTGCAGATATGCAACAGATGTGTTACAGAACAGGTATGCCACAGATTAGATACAGACGCGTCTACAACACATCCAATTAGTCTATCTTCCTCATCATGTCGTCAAGAATCATTTAGCAGCAAAAACAAATCACGGAAAATAAAAAAAAAGGCAGAAATTTACAGGTGTTGCAGCCAGGCCATCATGATTTTTATTTCTCAAAAACCCACATTTGAAATCAGTAAAAATGTGAAGCATAACGTTAGTTATGGGAGGTAGGCGAGGAGGCTGCCCCTCTACGACCCTCTCAACTCACAAGCAAAATTGACTCGACAAACAACAATAACTTGTCTGGAGGAAGAAAACGTATTGATGAGGTGTCTGGGCAGGTGTTATCAGCAGTCTCACCTTGCTGGGAATATATTAGTTTCTGAAGCGGTGGATAGGAGCTAGACTTCACCATTGACGCCTTTCAGGGCACACGTTCAACCTGACGCTTTCCAGGGCACACGTTCAACCTGACGCTTTCCAGGGCACACGTTCACTCTGACGCCTTCCTGAGCACACGTTCAACCTGGCACCTTCCTGAGCACACGTTCACCCTGGCACCTTCCTGAGCACACGTTCACCCTGGCACCTTCCTGAGCACACGTTCACCCTGGCACCTTCCTGAGCACACGTTCACTCTGACGCCTTCCTGAGCACACGTTCAACCTGGCACCTTCCTGAGCACACGTTCACCCTGGCACCTTCCTGAGCACACGTTCAACCTGGCACCTTCCTGAGCACACGTTCACCCTGGCACCTTCCTGAGCACACGTTCACCCTGGCACCTTCCTGAGCACACGTTCACCCTGGCACCTTCCTGAGCACACGTTCACTCTGACGCCTTCCTGAGCACACGTTCAACCTGGCACCTTCCTGAGCACACGTTCACCCTGGCACCTTCCTGAGCACACGTTCACCCTGGCACCTTCCTGAGCACACGTTCACCCTGGCACCTTCCTGAGCACACGTTCACTCTGACGCCTTCCTGAGCACACGTTCAACCTGGCACCTTCCTGAGCACACGTTCACCCTGGCACCTTCCTGAGCACACGTTCACCCTGGCACCTTCCTGAGCACACGTTCACCCTGGCACCTTCCTGAGCACACGTTCACTCTGACGCCTTCCTGAGCACACGTTCAACCTGGCACCTTCCTGAGCACACGTTCACCCTGGCACCTTCCTGAGCACACGTTCACCCTGGCACCTTCCTGAGCACACGTTCACCCTGGCACCTTCCTGAGCACACGTTCACTCTGACGCCTTCCTGAGCACACGTTCAACCTGGCACCTTCCTGAGCACACGTTCACCCTGGCACCTTCCTGAGCACACGTTCAACCTGGCACCTTCCTGAGCACACGTTCACCCTGGCACCTTCCTGAGCACACGTTCACCCTGGCACCTTCCTGAGCACACGTTCACCCTGGCACCTTCCTGAGCACACGTTCACCCTGGCACCTTCCTGAGCACACGTTCAACCTGGCACCTTCCTGAGCACACGTTCACTCTGGCACCTTCCTGAGCACACGTTCACCCTGGCACCTTCCTGAGCACACGTTCACCCTGGCACCTTCCTGAGCACACGTTCACCCTGGCACCTTCCTGAGCACACGTTCAACCTGGCACCTTCCTGAGCACACGTTCACCCTGGCACCTTCCTGAGCACACGTTCACCCTGGCACCTTCCTGAGCACACGTTCACCCTGGCACCTTCCTGAGCACACGTTCACCCTGGCACCTTCCTGAGCACACGTTCAACCTGGCACCTTCCTGAGCACACGTTCACCCTGGCACCTTCCTGAGCACACGTTCACCCTGGCACCTTCCTGAGCACACGTTCACCCTGGCACCTTCCTGAGCACACGTTCACCCTGGCACCTTCCTGAACGAACGTTTCGGCTTCAGGGGAAACTCATATAAAGTTTCCTTGAATAAAAACTTTTAAGAGGCTGCTTCATTTATTTTCATTTTGTCCATTTTCCTTTTTTATCTTTCTCCAAACTTTTGTTTTTATTTCGTTGATAGCACGAGAATGCCTCACCCTACCGGCTTCAAACTTTGAAGACTAGTGTACGATAACTACTGCAGGAGTCCTGTAACTGGTGTCATGCTCAGGCGCTTTGTGACCAAAGTTGTATAAACCAGTCAACGAAAACTGGAATGGTTTAGATAATGCAATACGGGGATACCTTCTTCGAGTCGTTGAGGTACAGGGTTATGCAATACGGGGATACCTTCTTCGGATGATTGAGGTAGAGGGGGCTAGGCTTATGCAATCCTGGGATACCCTTCTTATATCAGGCAGAGACCGAAATACGTCTACCTTATAACTTATCTAAATATCATCCAGTCAAGGAAGATGACTTGAAGCCAGAGAAGTGCTCTTGATCCAAGTAACTGGAGCTACTTTAGTGTTCCTCGTGGTCAAACCCGATTCCTTCCCGTTTATTTATATTAGTAACAATAACCAAATTATTATTATTATTATTATTATTATTATTATTATTATTATTATTTTATTATTATTATTATTATTATTATTAAAGTGGCCTTTGACTTAAAAAGCCTCACTGACATTAATTATAATATGAATTAATTTTCGTGACATCCGGCCATAGTGTCAGCAATTATCTTATCTCTTCAGTTTTCAAGAAAATAAAAGGCAGTTGACAAGTAGCCTTAAACATAACAATAAAAGCAGCCTTTTTTTGACAAATAGTCTTAGTTATGATGGCAGAAACCGTCCTTGAAATAATAATAATGTAAGTTGAGGTAAAAATAATAGCAATAGTAGTCTTATATATATTAGTAGTAGTCTTCTTAGAAACAATAGTAGTAGTAGTCTTAAAGATAATAATAGTAGTAATCTTAGATAAAATAGTAGTATTATAAACAATAGTAGTAGTAGTAGTCTTAGATATAATAGTAGTAGTAGTCTTCTTAGAAACAATAGTAGTAGTAGTCTTAGATATAATAATAGTAGTAGTCTTAGATATAATAGTAGTAGTCTTAGATATAATAGTAGTAGTCTTAGATATAATAGTAGTAGTCGTTTTAGAAACAATAGCCTTTGAAGTAAAAGTAGTAGCAGTCTTAGACAGCAAAATAAAAGTAGTAATATCATAGATATCAGTTGCAGCAGAAATAATAAATAAAATAATTGTTACAGTTTTAGAGGTTAATGTTAGTTAGTCAACAGTCGGAAAACTAAACTTATTAGAATAAAGCTTCTGAAAGTCACTTTGTTGAGGTGCAGCCAGACATGACAGACGGGAGTGTGTGGGTTTTTTTTTCAGTCAGACCTAAATATGTGAGTCATCACTTGGGGTTTGTTTAAAACGACAGTATCATTCACAATGGAAGAAACATTAACATGTAAACATTTCCGTTGCACTTATCTTTTTTTTTTATCCTTTGAATTATAAAAAGATGGCTAGTAAATGATGCACGTCGGACCGAAACGTCCGACGTGCGAGTTATTAACATGTGCGAGTTATTAACATGTGCGAGTTATTAACATGTGCGAGTTATTAACATGTGCGAGTTAATTTTCGTAAAAATTCAACCTTTCGCTTGAACTAAGCCTGTAATAGATACAGTCACTAGGGATTATAGTCTGAATAACAATCACCTACGTCTTCTCCCGGCATCCTCCCGTGTCTGCTTCCTTTTAAAATATGTATATGATGTTGGTCGCTGGGCGACCTGATAAAGAGGTGTCCCAGTATTACTTAAGCTCGACCTCCTCTTCCTCAATACAACATGAATAATGGAAGGTGGTCATAAAATTTCAGTGCAGCAAAATATATAAACAAGTTTACGTTTATGTGCGTATGTTTGCGCATATTAATTTCTGTACGTATGTGCACTTTCATGTTTCCTTAGGTATACATGTGTGTATGTGTTTGATCGTATGTTTCCATAGGTGTATTTGTGCATATACTACATATGTAAATTTTAGTATGTATATATATATATATATATATATATATATATATATATAATTAGAGGTCCATTGAATGAGGAGTTTTCGAGTTTTGAGCGAAAAAAAAAAAGAAATGTTGGAGAAAGAAAAAAGGAGAAAAAATCGATCGTCCTCTTAAAAGGTCCTCTTTAGTGGATACCAAATAAGGGGAAGGAGATTAATAAAGATGGTGGCCCATCTTCTTGTGAGGTAAGATCTTGTTAGGCGTCATTCCTCTTACTGACCTCCTGAAGTCCAAGTGCTGATGAGTGGAAGGTTGATCATCAGGTTATGTGTTTAGCTTGATGTGGATTATAGATATTTTATCTTCATCTAATTTACTGGTTCTACGGACTGGTCTTCGTGACCATTCGCCAGGGGGTCATTACGTAGACACAGGTTCTTCGAGTTCTTGAAGTCAACTGCATACATTGCTATCACACGAGGCCTCTTTTTCCGGTGGATAACTCTGATGGTTGGGATCCGGTCCCTCGGGACCTCAATCATGATACTAGCTGATGTCTTTTGACTTTCAACGGGAGCCTGTGTGGTGTCTGCTATCATGTGAGTGTGACCAATAAGAGCAGAAGAATATGTACCAATGGTAGTACTCATTATTTTTATTATTATTATTAGTATCATTATTATAATTATTATTATTATTTTATTATTATTATTATTATTATTATTATTATTATTATTATTATTATTATTATTATTATTATTATTATTATTGTATTATTATTATTATTATTATTATTTATTATTATTATTATTATTATTATTATTATTATTATTATTATTATTATTATTATTATTATTATTATTATTATAAGTAGTATTTGCAGTTGTAATAGTAGTCGTAGTAATGGTAACCGTAGCAGGACAACAGTAGAAGCACAAGCTTGAAAAATGTTAAACATAGAGAGTGGATATTTTTTTTAGCTACCAGTAGTCTTAAATTAAGAAGTCTACGGTGGCAGCCAGCCGTGTTTCACTTACTCTTGTCTCACCTGTGCTGTCTTTACTGTGGTCTCCTCTGGCCTTCTGAAGCATTAAGTTTATATTATTAAGAATAATAATATTAATAATAATAACAAAAATAATATTAATTAATATTAATAATAATATCAATGATAATAATTATTATTGATAATATCAATAACAATATTAATCATTATAATTTTAATAATAATTAAATTAATAATAAGAATTATAAAAATATAAAAAATTATAATAATGATAAAAATAATGAAATAATTATAATATTTGACTAAGGACTATCCACTTCTGGCTTGACTAAGAACAATCCACTTCAGGCTTGACTAAGAACAATCCACTTCAGGCTTGACTAAGGACAATCCACTTCAGGCTTGACTAAGGACTATCCACTTCAGGCTTGACTAAGGATTATCCACTTCAGGCTTGACTAAGGACTATTCACTTCAGGCTTGACTAAGGACAATCCACTTTAGTCTTGACTAAGGACAATCCACTTCAGGCTTGACTAAGGATTATCCTCTTCAGGCTTGACTAAGAACTATCCACTTCAGGCTTGACGAAGGACAATCTACTTCAGGCTTGACTAAGGACTATCCACTTCAGGCTTGACTACGGACTGTGCACTTCAGGCTTGACGAATGACTATCCACTTCAGGCTTGACGAAGGACAATCCACTTCAGGCTTGACTAAGGATTATCCACTTCAGGCTTGACTAAGGACTATCCACTTCAAGCTTGACTACGGACTGTGCACTTCAGGCTTAACTAAGTAAGGACCATCCACTTCAGGCTTGACTAAGTAAGGACCATCCACTTCAGGCTTGACTAAGGACTATCCACTTCAGACTTGACTAAGGACTATCCATTTCAGGCTTGACTAAGGACAATCCACTTTCGGCTTGACTAAGGACTATCCACTTCAGGCTTGACTAAGGACTATCCTCTTCAGGCTTGACTAAGGACTATCCACTTCAGGCTTGACTAAGGACTATCCTCTTCAGGCTTGACTAAGGACTATCCACTTCAGGCTTGACTAAGGACAATCTACTTCAGGCTTGACTAAGGACTATCCCCTTCAGGCTTGACTAAGGATTATCCTCTTCAGGCTTGACTAAGGACTATCCCCTTCAGGCTTGACTAAGGACTATCCTCTTCAGGCTTGACTAAGGACTATCCACTTCAGGCTTGACTAAGGACTATCCCCTTCAGGCTTGACTAAGGACTATCCTCTTCAGGCTTGACTAAGGACTATCCACTTCAGGCTTGACTAAGGACAATCTACTTCAGGCTTGACTAAGGACTATCCACTTCAGGCTTGACTAAGGACTATTCACTTCAGGCTTGACTAAGGACAATCCACTTCAGACTTGATTAAGTACTATCCACTTCAGGCTTGACTAAGGACTATCCACTTCAGGCTTGACTAAGGACTATTCACTTCAGGCTTGACTAAGGACAATCCACTTCAGACTTGATTAAGTACTATCCACTTCAGGCTTGACTAAGAACTATCCACTTCAGGCTTGACTAACTACAATCCACTTCAGGCTTGACTAAGGACTATTCACTTCAGGCTTGACTAAGGACTATCCACTTCAGGCTTGACTAAGGATTATCCACTTCAGGCTTGACTAAGGACTATTCACTTCAGGCTTGACTAAGGACTATCCACTTCAGGCTTGACTAAGGACTATCCACTTCAGGCTTTATTAAGGACTATCCACTTCAGGCTTGACTAAGTACTATCCACTTCAGGCATGACTAAGGACTATCCACTTCAGGCTTGACTAAGGACTATCCACTTCAGGTTTGACTAAGTACTATCCACTTCAGGCTTGACTAAGGACTATCCACTTCAGGTTTGACTAAGTACTATCCACTTCAGGTTTGACTAAGTACTATCCACTTCAAGCTTGACTAAGGATTATCCAATTCAGTCTAGTGTAAGGACTATCATGTATTATCTAGGTACCTGAGATGAGGATAATAATCCAGTCGCTCCACTAAATATCACCTTACCTGACCATTTTTAATTTGCACTCATTGACACTTCTCTTCCGCCCCTCCCACAGCCTGGAGATGGTGGACGCTGAGGACCCGAGCGTGAGCTTGCGTCCATGGGCGGTGTGGAAACAGAGTGGCCATAAGGGACGCCAGTGGCTCTCAGCTATGGCCATCATCCCACAGCAACCGTCGCTTAACAAATACAAGGTAAACACAAATACAAGTCACAATACCGAGGCTCGAAGAGTTCACGATAAACCCACACTTAAGAGTGGGAACCTGAGACGACGTTTCGGTCTGTCCTGGTAACCATTGGTAATGGTCCAGAGTGAACTAAAAAAAGTACTTGATAGTAACTAATAAAATTGAAATTAGGGATGAGCAAAACACACGTGGCAAAGTGACTTACTTGACTAGACGGTGTTTCGAACACATTACAGCGTTACTGACCTGTACAAATACTTAACAACTCGTTTTAGGGGTAAAACATCGACGCTGTGCTACGTGTGTTTGTGTTGAAGTTCAAGGTAAGGAGGACCCTTCTGCCTCTGTCACTTCGCTCTCTACATCGTTCTGCTTCCTTAACACTCTAAGACTAAACAAGTATTTCCTAACATCCCTGCGACTTATCAGTTATTTTAACTTCCAGCTGTGATCTCGTGTACCTGAGACCCGCCTCTCAGACTCCAGCTCTCCACCCTGTCAATTCCTCTCAGTGTCTTGTGACCTCTAGTCCTAATTATACTAGCCCTAGGTGACCCTAGTTACACTAGCCCTGGTGAATTCTAGTTACATTAGCCCTGGGTGTTCCTAGTTACACTAGCCCTGGTGGATTCTAGTTACACTAGCCCTAGGTGACCCTAGTTACACTTGCCCTAGGTGACCCTAGTTACACTAGCCTGGTGGATTCTAGTTACACTAGCCCTAGCTGATCCTAGTTACACTAGCCTTGGTGAATTCTAGTTACACTAGGCCTAGGTGATCCTAGTTACACTAGGCCTGGTTGATTCTAGTTACACTAGCCTTAGGTGATCCTAGTTACACTAGCCATGGTGGATTCAAGTTACACTAGCCCTAGGTGACCCTAGTTACACTAGCCCTGGTGGATTCTAGTTACATTAGCCCTAGCTGATCCTAGTTACACTAGCCCTGGTGAATTCTAGTTACACTAGACCTAGGTGATCCTAGTTACACTAGCCCTGGTG
>WNWK01003697.1:105000-115000 GCA_009830355.1 Cherax destructor
AACACTCGTACTAGTTGTTTATACTCGTGACATAACACTCGTACTAGTTGTTTATACTCGTGACATAACACTCGTAATGGTTGTTAATTCTCGTGACATAACACTCGTACTAGTTGTTTATACTCGTGACATAACACTCGTAATGGTTGTTTATACTCGTGACATAACACTCGTAATGGTTGTTTATACTCATGACATAACACTCGTAATGGTTGTTTATACTCGTGAAATAACACTCGTACTAGTTGTTTATACTCGTGACATAACACTCGTACTAGTTGTTTATACTCGTGACATAACACTCGTACTAGTTGTTTATACTCGTGACATAACACTCGTACTAGTTGTTTATACTCGTGACATAACACTCGTACTAGTTGTTTATACTCGTGACATAACACTCGTACTAGTTGTTTATACTCATGACATAACACTCGTGGTGGTTGTTTATACTCGTGACATAACACTCGTACTAGTTGTTTATACACATGACATAACACTCGTGCTGGTTGTTTATACTCATGACATAACACTCGTGGTGGATACCTTTGATGTATATAGTAATGTCAGTGTGCTAGAGCTTTATGGTATCTTAGTGTCAAGGAAACATACATGAACCTGTTTCCTGCTCTGGAAAACAACTAAAACAGAAACCAATTTGATAATATTATCTCTCCAATGAATAATATACAGTGAATGGAAATTATTTCTTTAATGCAAATGAAGTCATTGCTCAGCTCAGTCTGAGATACTTCTCTGACCACTTACTGGGAGACGCCATTAACCAACCTGAACAAATAAATGATATCCCGTTGGAGACACTATGCTTAGTTGCTGAAGTCAAGTTGGAGTCGCTATGCTTAGTTGCTGAAGTCAAGTTGGAGTCGCTATGCTTAGTTGCTGAAGTCTTGTTGGAGTCGTTATGCTTAGTTGCTGAAGTCAAGCTCAGAGTAATTTCACTGGTTATAAATACAAGCATTAAAGCTCTCACAGTATTCCTTATCACCTTCCTCAGTGACCAGGGAGCTCTGAACAGTGACCAGGGAGCTCTGAACAGTGACCAGGGAGCTCTGAACAGTGACCAGGGATCTCTGAGCAGTGACCAGGGAGCTCTGAGCAGTGACCAGGGAGCTCTGAACAGTGACCAGGGAGCTCTGAACAGTGACCAGGGATCTCTGAACAGTGACCAGGGAGCTCTGAGCAGTGACCAGGGAGCTCTGAACAGTGACCAGGGAGCTCTGAACAGTGACCAGGGAGCTCTGAACAGTGACCAGGGAGCTCTGAACAGTGACCAGGGATCTCTGAGGAGCAAGTGACCAGGGATCTACATGCAGCCAGTGACCAGGGAGCTCTGAGCAGTGACCAGGGAGCTCTGAGCAGTGACCAGGGAGCTCTGAGCAGTGACCAGGGAGCTCTGAGCAGTGACCAGGGAGCTCTGAGCAGTGACCAGGGAGCTCTGAGCAGTGACCAGGGAGCTCTGAACTGACCAGGACTCTGACAGTGACCAGGGAGCTCTGAGCAGTGACCAGGGTCTGAGCATGACAGGGCTCGAAGGACCAGGACTCTGAAAGTGACCAGGATCTCTGAACAGTGACCAGGACTCTGAGCAGTGACCAGGGCTGAGCAGTGACCAGGGACCGAAGGACCAGGACTCTGAACAGTGACCAGGCTCTGAACAGTGACCAGGAGTAACAGTGACCAGGAGTCTAACAGGACCAGGAGCTCTGAACAGTGACCAGGGACTCGAGCAGTGACCAGGAGCTCTGACAGTGACCAGGACTGACAGCTGGACCAGGACTCTAGCAGTGACCAGGAGCTCTGAGCAGTGACCAGGACTCTGAGGTGACCAGGGAGCTCTGAGCAGTGACCAGGGACTCGAGCAGTGACCAGGATCTAACAGTGACCAGGACTCAAAGTGACAGGGATCTGACAGTGACCAGGACTCAGCAGTGACCAGGATCTGCAGTGACCAGGGATCTCTGAACAGTGACCAGGGCTCTGAACAGTGACCAGGACTTGAACAGTGACCAGGATCTCTGACAGTGACCAGGACTCTGAGCAGTGACCAGGACTCTGACAGTGACCAGGACCTGAACAGTGACCAGGAGCTCTGAACAGTGACCAGGGCTCTGACAGTGACCAGGAGCTCTGACAGTGACCAGGAGCTCTGGCAGTGACCAGGAGCTCAGCAGACCAGGACTGAGCAGTGACGGAGCTCCAACAGTGACCAGGAGCTCTGAGCAGTGACAGGACTCTGAGCAGTGACCAGGACTCTGAGCAGTGACCAGGACTCTGAGCAGTGACCAGGACTCTGAATGACCAGGACTCTAGCAGTGACCAGGACTCTGACAGTGACCAGGACTCTGACAGTGACCAGGACCTGAGCAGGACCAGGAGACTCTGACAGGACAGGATCTCTGAGCAGTGACCAGGGAGCCTAACAGTGACCAGGATTCTGACAGTGACCAGGACTCTGACAGTGACCAGGAGCTCTGACAGTGACCAGGACTCTGACAGTGACCAGGGAGCTCTGACAGTGACCAGGGAGCTCTGACAGTGACCAGGAGCTCTGAGCAGTGACCAGGACTGACAGACAGGACGGAGCTCTGAGCAGTGACCAGGGCTCTGAGCAGTGACCAGGAGCTCTGAGCAGACCAGGAGCTCTGAGCAGGACCAGGGACTCTGAACAGTGACCAGGAGCCTGAACAGTGACAGGGATCTCTGACAGTGACAGGCTCTGAGCAGTGACCAGGAGCCTGACAGTGACCAGGGTGAACAGTGACCAGACTCGAACAGTGACCAGGAGCTCTGAACAGTGACCAGGAGTCTGAACAGTGACCAGGAGCTCTGAACAGTGACAGAGTCACAGTGACCAGGACCTGAAATGACAGGATCTGAGCAGTGACCAGGGGCTCTGAGCAGGCCAGGGCTCTGAGCAGTGACCAGGAGCTCTGAGCAGGACCAGGAGCTCTGAGCAGTGACCAGGAGCTCTGAGCAGTGACCAGGAGCTCTGAACAGTGACAGGGGCTCAGCAGGACCAGGAGCCTGACAGTGACCAGGCTCTGCAGTGACCAGGAGCTCTGAGCAGTGCCAGGAGCTCTGAGCAGTGACCAGGACTCTGACAGTGACAGGAGCTCTGACAGTGACCAGGGAGCTCTGACAGTGACTGGATCTCTGAGCGTGACCAGAGCTCTGAGCAGTGACCAGGATCTCTGAGCGTGACCGAGCTCTGGCGTACAGGAGCTCTGACAGTGACAGGGCCTGACAGGACCAGGCTGAGCAGTGACCAGGAGCTCTGAGCAGTGACCAGGAGCTCTGAGCAGTGACCAGGAGCTCTGAGCAGTGACCAGGAGCTCTGAGCAGTGACCAGGAGCTCTGAGCAGTGACCAGGAGCTCTGAGCAGTGACCAGGGAGCTCTGAACAGTGACCAGGGAGCTCTGAGCAGTGACCAGGGAGCTCTGAGCAGTGACCAGGGAGCTCTGAGCAGTGACCAGGGAGCTCTGAGCAGTGACCAGGGATCTCTGAGCAGTGACCAGGGATCTCTGAGCAGTGACCAGGGATCTCCGAGCAGTGACCAGGGATCTCCGAGCAGTGACCAGGGATCTCCGAGCAGTGACCAGGGATCTCCGAGCAGTGACCAGGGATCTCCAAGCAGTGACCAGGGATCTCTGAGCAGTGACCAGGGATCTTGAGCAGTGACCAGGGATCTCTGAGCAGTGACCAGGGATCTCCAAGCAGTGACCAGGGATCTCCAAGCAGTGACCAGGGATCTCCGAGCAGTGACCAGGGATCTCCGAGCAGTGACCAGGGATCTCCAAGCAGTGACCAGGGATCTCTGAGCAGTGACCAGGGATCTTGAGCAGTGACCAGGGATCTCTGAGCAGTGACCAGGGATCTCTGAGCAGTGACCATTGATCTCCAAGAAGTGACCAGGGATCTCTAAGCAGTGACCAGGGATCTCCAAGCAGTGACCAGGGATCTCCAAGCAGTGACCAGGGATCTCCGAGCAGTGACCAGGGATCTCCAAGCAGTGACCAGGGATCTCTGAGCAGTGACCAGGGATCTCCAAGCAGTGACCAGGGATCTCTGAGCAGTGACCAGGGATCTCTGAGCAGTGACCAGGGATCTCTGAGCAGTGACCAGGAATCTCCGAGCAGTGACCAGGGATCTCTGAGCAGTGACCAGGGATCTCCGAGCAGTGACCAGGGATCTCCGAGCAGTGACCAGGGATCTCTGAGCAGTGACCAGGGATCTCCTAGCAGTGACCAGGGATCTCCGAGCAGTGACCAGGGATCTCCGAGCAGTGACCAGGGATCTCCGAGCAGTGACCAGGGATCTCTGAGCAGTGACCAGGGATCTCTGAGCAGTGACCAGGGATCTCTGAGCAGTGACCAGGGATCTCTGAACAGTGACCAGGGATCTCTGAGCAGTGACCAGGGATCTCCGAGCAGTGACCAGGGATCTCCGAGCAGTGACCAAGGATCTCCAAGCAGTAACCAGGGATCTCTGAGCAGTGACCAGTGATCTCCGAGCAGTGACCAGGGATCTCCTAGCAGTGACCAGAGAGGACAGGTTATTTACCCTTGCAGGTCGGGAGAGCGACACTACTGCAGTCGTCAATTCTTGGCACTTGACTCTGGATGACACCACACGGCTCTAGGCTGCTGGATCCCGTATGTGAGTCACATCTGACTCACATTATGTCAATCTTTCAAGTTCAACATAGTCACAGAGTCATGGTAAGATGATCTTCCTCCTGGAGAGATTAAGTAATGTGGAAGACAAAACTAACTGGTAAAGTCTAAATCAAGATGACATTTTTAATTCTTTATTGAAATTTTAAAAACTCAGAACTTACTCAATAAAATACAATCACAAAAATTAGAAACTCTTGAAAGCTAAGAAACAACAACGATGATAATAAATCTTCAAGAAACATAACTAAACCTAACACAAAATATATCCGACTACGTCAACATTGAGGAGGAATGTTTACATCCAGTCGAGGCTTTAACTTCTATATGGAAGACACAGACACGATGACACAGATACACAAGTAAACAGACGTAAGACAGTAATAAAGCATTGGATTAATTATCCAGAAGTGGATTATATTATTATATTATTATTATTATTATTATTATTATTATTATTATTATTATTATTATTATTATTATTATTATTATTATTATTATTATATGTAGTTTTAATCCGGTGCGGATCCTTCAGTGCAAAGAGCGGTGGAGCTCTATCCTATGTCCACTACAACCGAGGCAGAAACTCTTCACCTACGACCAGATTTCGATAAGTTTAGACAGAATGAAAGAATCTCAGCACACAAGACTTTCAGAAGTGAATACTACTCAAGTAGTAGTATTGATTTACATCCTTGATATCCTCACGACGACTGGTGACAGTCAACTGTATGACTGTGTCCAGGAAAGACATTTGATCTTATCCAGTACTACCGCGGCAATACGTAGCCACGTCTCGGGGCATCAAGGTGCACTTGCTCTCAGCAGGTTAATGAACACCGTAGCTATCGTAGGTTGGTGAGGAAGGATGATCTCGTTCTTCACTGGCGCATTTACTGGATGGGAGTTACATACGTGTTCCTAGGGAAGCTCCAGCCTCCCTCGGGCGAGAGGAACAAACTGCACACACGTCTCATCAGAGTGAGAGAGAGAGAGGCGCTTCACAGCTTCCTTTCATCTCATCAGTCTCAATGGATTCATTTGAGAGCGTTGAGGGTCAGAAAGGAAGCTGTGTGTGTGTGTGTGTGTGTGTGTGTGTGTGTGTGTGTGTGTGTGTGTGTGTGAGTGTGTGTGAGTGTGTGTGTTTACTCACCTAGCTGTAATTGCAGGGGGTCGATTCATAGCTCCTGGCCCCACCTCTTCACTGGTCGCTACTACGTCCACTCTCTCATTTCTCCATGAGCTTTATCATACCTCTTCTTAAAGCTAGGTATGGATCCTGCCTCCACTACTTCACTCTCCACATTTTTCCACTTCCTGACAACTCTCCAATTTATCATCTCCACCAAGTCATTCCATTTTACAAAAACCGAGGACTATCAGAGCTTTGTGCCTTATGTCCACGTCTCATCAAAGTTGCCTTCTCCACGTTCATTTCCTCATCCTTATTTCTCATTTATATTTTCTTCTTCGTGAGATGCTAAGTATATGTTGATTGTCCACATTATTTACTTTCTCAACTCTTGCCTTTCTGTCTCTTATTACTGTCTCAGTACCCTAAATTTATCGTCAGGGTTCCTCTCTCATCTATTTTTCTCTCTCACTCCTCCGTTAACCTTAAATCCACCTGCTTCCCTTCGATCTCATTTATTTCTTCATTCATTTCATTAACTCTTTGAAACGTATTTATCGGACATTGTCCTTCAATGATCTTTTCCTAAACCTTAATTATGTAAGAATTTGCTACATTTCTTTACACAAATAACCCTTACATAGGAGAGAGGAGCTTCGACGACGTTTCGGTCCGACTTGGACCATTTACAAAGTCACACTGGCAGAAAAGGAGGGAGCCGGTATATATATACAGGCGAGCGGGACAAAGACGGGAGCAAAAGAGGAAGTAGAGGTAAGGTAGGTAGGGGAAATAGTAGTATAAGAAATAGTGGTACGCTGCAGTGAGCTCTGAAGTGAATCAGTGTCGGGGAAGTGGAGAAGAATCCTTCCTCCGTAAGTCATGCACGTCGTAAGAGGAGACTAAAATGCCACGAGCAAGGGGCTAGTAACCCCATCCTTCTTGTATATAAATTATTACATGTAAAAAAAAAAAGCGTTTCTTATTTGTCAGGCCACCCTGCCTTGGTGAGACACGGTCATTGCGTTAAAAATATATGTAGAATGAGGTGGGAGTGGTAGAGTACGTGTGGATACAAGTATGTGTAGCTTAGAGTGAGTGAGACATGAATTAGTGTATATAGCTGAGACGTGTGAGGTGGTTAGTGGATGCAGGATGACTAAATAAGTGGACTGATGGAAACTTGTGGTTTGGTGTAGAGAGTGGATGTGAGGAGCGGCCAGTAGGTCTACAGCAGTGGTGTGTCTACTCTGTAATCGTAATGAAATGGTGATGGTGGTAAAATTCTAATCCCAATTCCAGATTCAACTTCCATATCTTACCTATCTTAATAAAATAACCCAGCACAGCTGGCAGGCTTAACCCACGACACGCCACACTAGCGCGTCCTTCTGATTCTGGCAGTGTTTGACCCTCCCTAGGTCATCCATGAGGCTGTGTCCATATTTCTGTAGGCCTGCCTAGCATTGGCGTGAGCGTGTAGTGCGAGAACCAGTGGGTCGCGGACCTCAGGATATTCTTAAGAAAGTGGAGAGGGGAAGGGGGAATGGAGGGATGGGCCGGGGGAGGTAGGGGGAAGGGAGGAATTAGCCTCGTTTCTGAGGACATGAGAGAAAAAATTATCGTGTCTGGTGGAGACGAAAGAACTGTTAAAAATATTCACAAGAACACGGGAAGGGATATATTCAAGAGGATAGAGGAGTATATTCAGCAGGACAGGGGAATATATTCAGCAGGACAAGGGAATATATTCAGCAGGACAGGGGAGTATATTCAGCAGGACAAGGGAGTATATTCAGCAGGACAGGGGAGTATATTCAGCAGGACAGGGAGTATATTCAGCAGGACAGGGGAGTATATTCAGCAGGACATGGGAGTATATTCAGCAGGACAGGGAGTATATTCAGCAGGACAGGGGAGTATATTCAGCAGGACATGGGAGTATATTCAGCAGGACAGGGGAGTATATTCAGCAGACAGGAATATATTCAGCAGGACAGGAAATATTCAGCAGGACAGGGTATATTCAGCAGGACAAGGAGTATATTCAGCAGGACAGGAGTATTTCAGCAGGACAGGGAGTATATTCAGCAGGACAGGGGAGTATATTCAGCAGGACATGGGAGTATATTCAGCAGGACAGGGGAGTATATTCAGCAGGACAGGGGAGTATATTCTACTAGTAGAAGTAGTAGTATTACTGCTACCACTACTACTACTATTACTACTACATCGACTACTACTACGACTACTGTTACTACTAATAATTCGACTGCTACTACAACAACTACTACTACTACTACAAGAACTACTACTACTATTAAAACTAGAGTGGGTGACAGGCATCACCAGTTATCATAACATAACCAATTATAACATAACCAGTCATCATAACATAACCAGTCACCATAACATAACCAGTCACCATAACATAACTAGTTATCATAACATAACCAATTATCATAACCAGTTAGCATAACATAACCAGTTATCATAACTAGTTATCATAACATAACCAATTATCATAACCAGTTAGCATAACATAACCAGTTATCATAACTAGTTATCATAACAACCAATTATCATAACCAGTTATCATAACATAACTAGTTATGATAACATAACCAGTTATCACAACGCAACTAGTTATCATAACCACCAACTGTCTCCTCCACCAGCTGGCATTCTTGGTATCACACGACGAGCATATTCATGAGTCCCAGCAGCTCCACCTGTCCCAGCTGGCTTTCACTGTGGTGTCCCCACCAGCCCTCAACCAACTAGGTGAGTAATATTGCCACGATCACCTACAACCACTTGCCTTGCTTTAGTTCTCTCTTCATATAAAATATGTCGTGCCGAATAGGTAGCACAGGTCAATTGGCAAGAACTCATTTAAAATTAAGTCCTTTCTAAAATTTTCTCGTATACACTTAAAGATATATTTTTTTCATTTATGTTAACATAAAAATTAATGATTTTGTACCAAAAAAACCTAAGGAAACTTACCTAACCTTAATATAACAAGCGCAATTTAATTTAGCCTAATCCAACTAAATATATTTTATATAAGTTTACAATAATTTAATAATAAACAAACACAATGAAATATATATTTTTCGTTAGATTCAGAATGATTTTTGCGAAATTATTGCATATACAAATTTTCGCTTGCCCTATTCGGCAAGAAGATCGTTGCTATTTAAGCTAAAATCGCAAGTTTTACCTATTCGGCACGACATATATCTAAATATAATTAAAAGTCTACAATTAATATAATAGTGATAATTAGCTGTGTTGAGTTGGTGATTAGCATCTTTCCCAACTAATTTGCAATTAAGAGACTTAACACCTGATGGTATTTGCTAAATGTTCTAGCAGAAATTATTCATTTTTCGTCCAAATTTTATTACGTATATACTTGCTGATTTTCAGGATTTTAAAATGTATTATTATTATTATTTTCTTCTCATATACGTGCATACTACTTGTTATAGTTGAATTTTAGTCAAAACCTCTTTGTTTACTTCCACATTTTCAAAAAATGCAGCCCAAATGAGTGGTTAGTTTTCATCTTCAATATTCTGTTATAATGAATCGTCTACTGTAACTTTTATGCAGCCATTCTGATCCAGATATACACAGCTGTAGATCACACACACACACACACACACACACACACACACACACACACACACACACACACAATCCCTCACAAAAGTTATGTAATTTTCCTCATTTGTTGTCGACCAGCAACAGTGTCAGTAGCCATTACTTGGCTTTATAATTTGGGGGAGAGATTCCATTTTAACTGCTCTCTATTTTTCCCCCCTGACGTTGTACATTACCTACTGGGAGGGACCACAGGGGCCCCTGCTGTCATTACTTACTGGGAGGGACCACAGTGGCCCCTGCTGTCATTACTTACTGGGAGGGACCACAGTGGCCCCTGCTGTCATTACTTACTGGGAGGGACCACAGTGGCCCCTGCTGTCACTGCCTACTGGAAGGGACCACAGTGGCCCCTGCTGTCACTTCCGACTAGGAGGGACCACAGTGGCCCCTGCTGTCATTACTTACTGGGAGGGACCACAGTGGCCCCTGCTGTCATTACTTACTGGGAGGGACCACAGTGGCCCCTGCTGTCACTGCCTACTGGAAGGGACCACAGGGG
>WNWK01003697.1:120000-159084 GCA_009830355.1 Cherax destructor
GGTGCACACACAGCTTGTCTACTGGTGCACACACAGCAGGTCTGGTCAAGCAACTTGCACACAGCAGTTGGACAGGGTTACTGTGACTGACTGGTGCACACACGTAGACAGGTCTACTGGTGCACACAGCGCACTGGTACCAGTGGTCTACTGGTGCACACAGCACGCACACGCGTCTACTGGTGCACACACAGCTGGTCTACTTCACACCGGTCTCTGACTACACAGCTGGTCTACTGGTGCACACACAGCAGTCTACTCACACAGTCTCTGGTACACTCGTCACACAGGGTCTACTGGTGCACACACAGCAGGTCTACTGGTGCACACACAGTCTGTCTACGTGCATCACACAGCGGTCTACTGGTGCACACACAGCAGGTCTACTGGTGCACATCTTCCAGGTCTCTTGCACACACCTAGGTCTCTACTCCGGTTTGTCACACAGCAGGTCTACTGGTACAACAGCAGGTCTACTGGTGCACACACAGCGGTCTACTGGTGACACACACTGTAGGTCTACTGGTCTGTAACACACTGGTTCTTCACAGCTGGTCTACTGGTGCACACCAGCAGGTCTACTGGTGCACACACAGCAGGTCTACTGGTGCACACACAGCAGGTCTACTGGTGCACACACAGCTGGTCTACTGGTGCACACATACAGGCTAAGTTTCAGTGTAACACCGGTTGTCTCTTCCTCAGGTCAAGAACTGTTGCAGTGTGAGTTTGAGAAGAGTTTGTGTGGGTGGTCCCAGCCCAGCACTGAGAGTGGGTACTCGTGGGTGCTGGCCAGAGCCTCGCCACACGCACGACGCACCGGTCCCATCACTGGTAAACTTACCACCTCTTACTTCTTACCCCAAGCTCTCTCTCTCTCTCTCTCTCTCTCTCTCTCTCTTCTCTCTCTCTCTTCTCTCTCTCTCTTCTCTCTCTCTCTCTCTTCTCTTTTCTCCTCTCTCTCTCTCTCTCTCTCTCTCTCTCTCTCTCTCTCTCTCTCTCTTGTTTATCTCCCCAGGTTTAATCTTAAAAATATTCCGTATTTATTTGTCCATAGTTGACTGTTTTAGTTGCCTGAGTCTCAGACTGTTTTTAGTGTTTGTTTCTCGCATTATCTTTATGCTCTCCATCCGTTGATGTTTTTTTTTCCATTCTCCTCTGCCTCCCATAGATGTTCTTCTCACTTCTTGTTCCTTAGAGCGTTAATTTTTTTTTTATACTTTGTATATCCATTATACTTTTTGTCAGCGTATCAGTTTGTATTTATCTTTGCTTAATCTTTTGATTTAGTATGATAATGTTATTTTTTTTTTTTATCTTAGATAGCTGCATCTCCCATTCATATTGTTCCTTTCTATCTTTCCCTCTACATTGTTTCCCCTACGTCTCACCCACCCTCTTCTCATCTTCAACTTGCCACCACATATTTACTTTTCATTTATCCACATACTTTGGCTTTTATATAAAGAAAAGAGTAGATAATAACAGAGTGAAGAGTCAGGTAGGTGGTTAAGTTAGGTCAGATTTGTCAGGAAACAGGACAAGTGTTTCCTGACGCGGGTCTTACGAATACGATGATTCGCACCTGGACCTTTTGGTTATCTGCCCGAGGCCTTCGGCTGGCTTATAAATATAAGTGTACACAAGTTATGATGTACACAGTGTTCGTCCTACAGGTTATCCGGACGTGACTGGCTCTGGCTTCATCTTCGCTGACTCTCTACACGGATCCGAGGGAAGCACCGCTGACCTGCTGAGTCCTCCACTCCTTCTGCCGGAGGGACCAGATCCAGCCCTCTGCTTCAGGTGGGAGTCGGAAGATAAAAATAATAATTCCACGTGGATCAGTGGTAGATAAGTACATCAGTGGTAGATCAGTATTTTTTTTTTTTTTTTTTTTTTTTTTTTTTTTTTTTTTTTTTTTTTTTTTTTTTTTTTTTTTTTTTTTTTTTTTTTTTTTTTTTCCCCCCCCCCCCCCCCCCCCCCCCCCCCCCGGTCACCTCTGACAACACTGAGGAAGGCAAACAACTATCACCTCTGACAACACTGGAGGAAGGCAAACAACTATCACCTCTGACAACACTGGAGGAAGGCAAACAACTATCACCTCTGACAACACTGAGGAAGGCAAACAACTATCACCTCTGACAACACTGGAGGAAGGCAAACAACTATCACCTCTGACAACACTGGAGGAAGGCAAACAACTATCACCTCTGACAACACTGGAGGAAGGCAAACAACTATCACCTCTGACAACACTGGAGGAAGGCAAACAACTATCACCTCTGACAACACTGGAGGAAGGCAAACAACTATCACCTCTGACAACACTGGAGGAAGGCAAACAACTATCACCTCTGACAACACTGGAGGAAGGCAAACAACTATCACCTCTGACAACACTGAAGGAAGGCAAACAACTATCACCTCTGACAACACTGGAGGAAGGCAAACAACTATCACCTCTGACAACACTGGAGGAAGGCAAACAACTATCACCTCTGACAACACTGGAGGAAGGCAAACAACTATCACCTCTGACAACACTGGAGGAAGGCAAACAGATATAACCTCACCTTCCCCCGTGACAACACAATATGCTCGTTAACTGGCTGTGTCGATAACCATTTTTAGGTTGCTGGGAGGCATCCGCTGACGGGTTCTTCCAGATGTATTGCAACTCTTGCAACCATACAGCGAGGCAACCCTCCCCCAGGATGCCACCCACAACACTGTGATGCAGTGAGGCAACCCCCCTCCAGGATGCCACCCACAACACTGTGATGCAGTGAGGCAACCCCCACCCAGGATGCCACCCACAACACTGTGATGCAGTGAGGCAACCCCCAGGATGCCACCCACAACACTTTGATGCAGCGAGGCAACACTGCCTCACCTCCCACTCCCCCCAGGATGCCACCCACAACGGTTAACTGACACACAAGGTCCTATGTACTATTAGGTGATCGAGGACGACGGAATAAAGGGAACTTGTCCATACGTCTCGCTCAGTCTAAGACTCGAAACCATGTACTTTGATTGTGAGCCGAACACACCCACTCAGCTGCTGGTCACTCATTGTACAATCTTTGTTATTGTTAGAAATGCTGATAATACTTTTATCACAACTATTATTGCTATATATTTAATAATAATAATATAAATTAGTAGTAGTACAAATATTTGAACTATTATTTCTTCTTAAATAATAATAATCATAATAATAATAATAAAATAGTGATGGCATTGTTTTGTCTCTGTTGTAGCAGTTGTTGTTGTAGTTGTGGTAGTAGTTGTGGTAGTAGTTGTGATAGTAGTTGTGGTAGTAGTTGTGGTAGTAGTTGTTGTTGTAGTTGTGGTAGTAGTTGTGAGTAGTTGTTGTTGTAGTTGTGGTAGTAGTTGTGGTAGTAGTTGTGATAGTAGTTGTGGTAGTAGTTGTGGTAGTAGTTGTTGTTGTAGTTGTGGTAGTAGTTGTTAGAGCAGTTGGAAATAAATGGTATAAAATACCGACACAATGGAAAATAAACACATAAGCAGTATAATGTGATCCTTTATTGACAACGTTTCGCCAGCAGTGGCTTTATCGAGTCACAGACAGATCTACCTGGTACAGATACATGAGTATTTGTAGTATTATCAGTGGAGAATGCTGGTCAGGGAAGTGGGTCATGTTGTCAGGTGGGAGTCATGGTGGTCAGGTGAGAATGTGGGTCAGGTGACGCAGTGGAAATGCTGGTCAGGTGAAGGTCAGGTGGAATCTGGGTCAGGTGGAGAATGCTGTCGTGGAATGTGTCAGGTGGAGAATGCTGTCAGGTGACAATGCTGGCTGGAATGCTGGTCGGTGGAAGAATGCTGGTCGGTGAGAAGCTGGTCATGATTGTGAGAATAGCTGAACTTATTGCCAAAAAGCTTCATTCATCCTTACAAAGTAGAATGGGTACAAGCAGAAGGTCATAGTTGAAAATACTGAACTTTTAAAGACCGTCTTAAATCCAACTAAATTAGAATGCACATGCAGATACCTGACCCACATTTCACCTGCCAATTCTCACCTGACCCAAAATTTCCACTGAAACCCAGCATTCTCCACTGACCAGCATTCTCCACCTGACCCAGCATTCTCCACCTGACCCAGCATTCTCCACCTGACCCAGCATTCTCCACCTGACCCAGCATTCTCCACCTGACCCACATTCTCCACCTGACCCAGCATTCTCCACCTGACCCAACATTCTCCACCTGACCCAACATTCTCCACCTGACCACATTCCACAGCATTCTCCACCTGACCCAGCATTCTCCACCTGACCCAGCATTCTCCACCTGACCCAGCATTCTCCACCTGACCCAGCATTCTCCACCTGACCCAGCATTCTCCACCTGACCCAGCATTCTCCACCTGACCCAGCATTCTCCACCTGACCCAGCATTCTCCACCTGACCCAACATTCTCCACCTGACCCAGCATTCTCCACCTGACCCAGCATTCTCCACCTGACCCAACATTCTCCACCTGACCCAGCATTCTCCACCTGACCCAGCATTCTCCACCTGACCCAGCATTCTCCACCTGACCCAGCATTCTCCACCTGACCCAGCATTCTCCACCTGACCCAGCATTCTCCACCTGACCCAGCATTCTCCACCTGACCCAGCATTCTCCACCTGACCCAGCATTCTCCACCTGACCCAGCATTCTCCACCTGACCCAACATTCTCCACCTGACCCAGCATTCTCCACCTGTCCCAGCATTCTCACCTGACCAGCATTCTCCACCTGACCCAGCATTCTCCACCTGACCCAGCATTTCCTACCTGACCCAGCATTTCCACCTGACCCAGCATTCTCCACCTGTCCCAGCATTCTCCACCTGACCCAGCATTCTCCACCTGCCCAGCATTCTCCACCTGACCCAGCATTCTCCACCTGTCCCAGCATTCTCCACCTGACCCAGCATTCTCCACCTGACCAGCATTCTCCACTGACCCAGCATTCTCCACCTGACCCAGATTCTCCACCTGACCCAGCATTCTCCACCTGACCCAGCATTATCCACCTGACTCAGTATTCTCCACCTGTCCAGCATTCTCCACCTGACCTGGCATTATCCACCTGACCCAGCATTCTCCACCTGACCCAGCATTCTCCACCTGACCCAGCATTATCAACCTGACCCAGCATTCTCCACCTGTCCCAGCATTTCCACCTGACCCAGCATTATCCACCTGACCCAGCATTCTCCACCTGACCCAGCATTCTCCACCTGACCCAGCATTATCCACCTGACCCAGCATTATCCACCTGACCCAGCATTCTCCACTCTGACCCAGCATTATCCACCTGACCCAGCATTCTCCACCTGACCTCAGTGATTCTCCACCTGACCCAGCATTCTCCACCTGACCCAGCATTCTCCACTGACCCGGCATTCTCCACCTGACCCAGCATTCTCCACCTGACCCAGATTATCCACCTGACCCAGCATTCTCCACCTGACCCAGCATTCTCCACCTGTCCCAGCATTCTCCACCTGACTCAGCATTCTCCACCTGTACCCAGCATTCTCCACCTGACCCAGCATTATCCACCTGACCCAGATTCTCCACCTGTCCCAGCATTCTCCACCTGACCCAGCATTCTTTACCTGACCCAGCATTCTCCACCTGACCCGGCATTCTCCACCTGACCCAGCATTCTCCACCTGACCCACCATTATCCACCTGACCCAGCATTCTCCACCTGACCCAGCATTCTCCACCTGTCCCAGCATTCTCCACCTGACTCAGTATTCTCCACCTGTCCCAGCATTCTCCACCTGACCCAGCATTATCCACCTGACCCAGCATTCTCCACCTGATCCAGCATTCTCCACCTGACCCAGCATTATCCACCTGACCCAGCATTATCCACCTGACCCAGCATTCTCCACCTGACCCAGCATTCTCCACCTGACCCAGCATTCTCCACCTGACTCAGTATTCTCCACCTGTCCCAGCATTCTCCACCTGACCCAGCATTCTCCACCTGACCCAGCATTCTCCACCTGACCCAGCATTCTCCACCTGTCCCAGCATTCTCCACCTGACCCAGCATTCTCCACCTGACTAAATCCTATTAATACTCATGTATCTTGTAGCCAGGTAGATCTGTTTGTGACTTGATAAAGCCCACTACGTGGGCGAAACGTTGTCAATAAAGGCTCACATTATACTACTTATGTGTTTATTTTTCTGTTATAGCAGTTGTTGTAGTGTTACTTGTTGTTGTTGTTATTGTTGGTCATCTTGTTTGCTATCACTCTATTTACTAATTATCACAGATTATACCTAATGTAAACATAATTTACAAACTAGGCCTTTGAGTGTCAATACAAATTTTTAAACAATCACATATGAATATTCGTTTACGAATATATAAAATTAGTAAATTACATTATAACTCACTATTCCCACTAAGTGTACTACACTTGGTATATATTATGATGAGTGTATATATGCTGATGTATGTATACTGGAACTGGGTATGTACACTGAGACAGGATATGTACATTGGTAACTTTAATGAGTGCTAGTGCACTCAGCTCATAAACTGAGGTCCGTGGTTCAATCCCCGGTACTGCTGGAAAAATTAGGATTTGTTTCCTTAAGACATTTACTGTCCACGTTCACCTAGCACTAAAATAGGTACCTGGGTGTTAGTTGACTGGGTCGCATCCTGGGGACTAACGACCTAATTTGCTGGAAATGCTCAGCATAACAAGTTGCTTTCTATATGGTAGTATGTCAGTGATGTCAGCTGTGGTCTGTATACCTGGTACTTGTAGAAATAAAGATTATTATATTATTATTGTTACTAGTATTATTATTATTATTAATCAACAATTATACTACGACACTTTATAACACAACATAACACTCCACAACATAACACTCCACAACACACACAACATAACACACCACAACACACACAACATAACACACCACAACACTTTCAATATAACACACCACAACATAAAACAACACACCACAACACACCACAACACACCACAACACACCACAACACTCACAACATAACACACCACAACACACACAACATAACACACCACAACACACCACAACACACCACAACACACAACACACACAACACACACAACATAACACTCCACAACACAACATAACACACCACAACACACAGCCTGACACACTGCAACACACACAGCATAATACCACAACACACACTGCATAACACACTATAACATAGCAAAACACTCTATAACACAAGATAACACACTATAACAGAGCATAAAACACTATAACACAACATAACACGGCATAACTCTCTTAACACAATACACACTATAACACAACATAACACTCTGTAATACAACATAATACACTGTAACACAACATAACACAGTATAACATAATGTAACACAACATAACTCACTGTTACACAGCATAACACACTGTAGCACAACATAACACACTATAATACAACATAGCACAATATAACACACTATAACACAACGTAACACACTATAACACAACAAAACACACTGTAACACAAGTCTGAAGTATCATTGTTGAGTTGAGTTTGCACTTGAGTTGCTGCAACATCACTTTTGTGTTTCAGGTTTTCTGTCTTCCTGTTCGGTGCTCACGTGGCCAAGGTGTCGGTCCACGCCCTCCAGCTGCTTCCCGACACCACTCACACCGCTGAGATCTTCCACGCCGTGGGCGGCAAGGGGCTCAGCTGGATGCCTGTGGGCGTGACGGTGGGGCGTGAGGACCTGGCCGAAGCCAGGGTGCCCCTGGTGCTGGCAGTTCGGGCCACTCGTGGACCGGGAACGGAGGCCGACATTGCTCTGGACCACGTGGCCGTCCTGGCAGGTTCCTGCCACCTGCAACCGGTCCTCGACCCGTACGTTACCCTTAACGCGTCCCTCAACTACCCAGACGCCTATGCGCTGTCTGCTGGTGTCGCCCTCACCCCTATGGCCCCGCCAACGGAGGTCCAGGACACTGCCGAGCCCTTTGGTCCCTCGCCGGACCCGTGTGGGGCCCTGGGCTCGTGTATGGCGTGTGTGGCGTGGGAGTCGGGCGTGGAGGAAGAGGAGGAGGAAAGAGGCAGTTGCGTGTACATGGTGTGACCTGACACAGGCGTGTGTGTACAGCAAGAGCCCAGCAGCTGCAGCATGTCCACACCACCTCACCGTCCACCACAACACCACGGTGTGTGTGTGTGTGTGTGTGTGTGTGTGTGTGTGTGTGTGTGTGTGTGTGTGTGTACTAGCTTCAGTTCCGTTCATCACTTGCTTCTGTCTCATCCTTTCATCTCTGTCCCACCTATCCTCTGATTTTATCAGTACCCATGATAGAAAGCACTTGTTATCACTCCCTTCGTGTTCCCTCCTTTCTAATCTCCCTTTTCTTCCCTCTGATTCCTCTTTCTCCTTCCCTTCTGACCCCTTCTCCTCTGATTCCCTTCCCTTCCGCTAATTTCATTCCTCCCCTCTCTGAACTCATCTCCTCCCCTCTGATCCCCTTCCCCTCTAACCCCATCCACTTTGATTCCCTTCGCCTCCCTTTTAATTACCCTCCCTTCCTCTAATATGCACCCTTCCCTCTGGACCTCTCCCCTTACTTTTATTTATCACTTTTGTTTCCTCTTTTTATCAGCCCTACTACACCCTCTCCTGTTTTCCTCATACATACATGTAGCTGCCAGATATTTTTCCTCCTAATAAACACGACAATATCTTTCACATCTCTTAATCAGATTTCACATACCAAGAAATAACAAATCACTAATAAACTATACATAGTTTTTTTCCTTGGACGCAGGTGCGTAAATAGATTCCCAAGCACCTTTGTTCTGATGCGTGTATCTGCCTCTCCTGCAGAAGTCGCAGCAGCGGCGGGGTCCTGGGTGGTGCCCACAGCTGGTGTTACGTCAGGAAAGGCAGGTGTTAGTGAGTGCTGGATCCTCACCCATCCTCACCTTCCCCGTCCACAACATCCAGGTCAGTCAAAATGTGCCTAGTTTCTGTCTTATACAACAGTTTCCGCTTATTCTCCTTTAAGGGACATGTAAGTTTCTCCGTCTTCTAATAACATGTTTATTTCTCCACTATAATCTACCTTGTCCATAATTACTATCGCATTTTCTTTGTCTGTTTCGTAAGGTGAAGTCCAGAATCTTTCCTAAATTCATGGTATAACTTAACAAATCTTTGAGAACAATTGTGTTGCAGACGTCTGAGCGTCGCTCAGACGTCTGCAACACAATTGTTAGTTTAGAATAGAATAAACAGTCAGCTTTTGTGTTGCTAGCTATCCATATGTAAAGTAAAACCAATCTATCGACATCTTTTTGAAGTCATACTGGTACCTAATAGAACCGGTGATAATGATGATGATTTCGACAGACTGGTGAAAGGGGTTTGGTGACATATTGGGCAGTCCATTGGAGTTTGTATCGTAAAAAAGTTTAGAAGCTTTGTTCTAGATATTATAATAAGAAGCAGTTGTTGTAGCACCATGCGACGCACATTGTAATGACTCTGAAGATTTTGCTGCGGCAGTCGATCTTTAAGTATCATTTAGCATTTCATGTTGCCTTTAGGCAACATGTTATCTTTTCGCTTTAGAGTTTTCCAAAAACATTGAATAAAAAAAATTTCTCTCTCTCTCTCTCTCTCTCTCTCTCTCTCTCTCTCTCTCTCTCTCTCTCTCTCTGTTCCTCTCGATTTTCACTTGGCTCCTTCTCTTTCCAGCCCTTGCAGACAGAGAGTGGCTGGATCTGTCTATTTGAACCTCTGGAAGACGAGGCTGGTGATAACCAGGAAACAGGAGGAGAAGAGACGAGAGAATTCACGGAGGAAGACGAGAAGAAGGAAAGGCAGAGAAAGGAGGAAGTAGACGAAGAGGAAGAGGCCAAGGAAGCAATGGAGAAGAAACTGAAAGCGGAGGAGGACTTCGACTTCAAGAAGAAAAAGGCAGAAATGAAAAGAACAAGGAAAGGGAGGAAGGTGACACGTGAGGGTAGCCTGCGTCTACCTGGCCAGTTTCAGGTGAGTTGAGAACCTTTAGAGGTGAGTTGAAAACCTTCACACAAGTTAATTAAGGAGTTGCATAGATGAGGACGGTGCCTTCATGGGTGAGTTAAGGACCTGCATAGATGAGTAAAGGTGCCTTCATGGGTGAATTAAGGACCTGCACAAATGAGGTGGGAACTTACACAGTTGAATAAAGGATCTGCTCAGTTTACTAGAGAATTTATAAATATTGGTAGAATTACCGACAATATGTTAAGTAAAAGGACACAAATGCAACTAATGTCACATTTTATTGTGGCAACGTTTCGCTCACCAGGAGCTTT
This sequence comes from Cherax destructor, assembly GCA_009830355.1. Taxonomy (NCBI): domain Eukaryota; kingdom Metazoa; phylum Arthropoda; class Malacostraca; order Decapoda; family Parastacidae; genus Cherax; species Cherax destructor. Next base: position 130,385 of record WNWK01003697.1, read on the forward strand.
GTCAAGCCGTTACAAACAATACATGGACACAGGGTATATATAGGCTCATGGTGAGGTGCAATACTAGTGGTGGTAGAAGTAATAGTGATATAAGTTGTAGTAGTAGTAGTAATACAATAAGGTATAACAACCTTCTCAACCGCATCCGAAACCTCTCCATCCGCAACAAGAAACTAAGCAGTTTGGACGTGACTTCCCTCTTCACTAAAGTACCTACCACACAAGCCATCGAGGTTCTACGACGTAAAGTCAATCAGGACCTTCACCTTCCTCTACCTCCCGGAGATTTTGTTGACCTTATTGAACTCTGTGTTAATTTCAACTGTTTTTCTTTCAGTAACAGTAACACAGTGAGGTTACACAGTGGAGTTAAAAAGTGGGGTTACACAGTGGAGTTACAAAGTGGGGTTACACAGTGGGGTTACACAGTGGAGTTACACAGTGGGATTACACAGTGGAGTTACACAGTGGGGTTACACAGTGTAGTTACAAAGTGGGGTTACACAGTGGGGTTACACAGTGGGGTTACACAGTGGAGTTACAAAGTGGGGTTACACAGTGGAGTTACACAGTGGAGTTACACAGTGAGGTTACACAGTAGAGTTACAAAGTGGGGTTACACAGTGGAGTTACAAAGTGGAGTTACAAAGTGGAGTTACACAGTGGAGTTACACAGTGAGGTTACACAGTAGAGTTACAAAGTGGGGTTACACAGTGGAGTTACAAAGTGGGGTTACACAGTGGGGTTACACAGTGGAGTTACAAAGTGGGGTTACACAGTGGGGTTACACAGTGGAGTTACAAAGTGGGGTTACACAGTGGAGTTACAAAGTGGGGTTACACAGTGGAGTTACACAGTGGGGTTACACAGTGGAGTTCCAAGTGGGGTTACACAGTGGAGTTACACATTTGGGTTACACAGTGGAGTTACAAAGTGGAGTTACACAGTGGGGTTACACAGTGAGGTTACACAGTGGAGTTACACAGTGGGGTTACACACTGGAGTTACAAAGTGGGGTTACACAGTGGGGTTACACAGTGGAGTTACAAAGTGGGGTTACACAGTGGGGTTACACAGTGGAGTTACAAAGTGGGGTTACACAGTGGAGTTACAGAGAGGGGTTACACAGTGGAGTTACACAGTGGAGTTACACAGTGAGGTTACACAGTGGAGTTACAAAGTAGGGTTACACAGTGGAGTTACAAAGTGGGGTTACACAGTGGGGTTACACAGTGGAGTTACAAAGTGGGGTTACACAGTGGAGTTACACAGTGGAGTTACACAGTGAGGTTACACAGTGGAGTTACAAAGTGGGGTTACACAGTGGAGTTACAAAGTGGGGTTACACAATGGGGTTACACAGTGGAGTTACAAAGTGGAATTACACAGTGGGGTTACACAGTGGAGTTACAAAGTGGGGTTACACAGTGGAGTTACAAAGTGGGGTTACACAGTGGGGTTACAAAGTGGAGTTACAAAGTGGGGTTACACAGTGGAGTTACAAAGTGGGGTTACACAGTGGAGTTACACAGTGGGGTTACACAGTGGAGTTACAAAGTGGGGTTACACAGTGGAGTTACACATTGGGGTTACACAGTGGAGTTACACAGTAGGGTTTCACAGTGGGGTTACACAGTGAGTGGGTTACACAGTGGAGTTACACCGTGGAGTTACACAGTGGGGTTAAACAGTGGGGTTACACAGTGGTTTAACACAGTGGAGTTGCACAGTGGAGTTACACATTGGAGTTACACAGTGAGGTTACACAGTGGGGTTACACAGTGGAGTTACACAGTGGGGTTACACAGTGGAGTTACAAGGTGGGTTACACAGTGGAGTTACACAGTGGGGTTACTCAGTGGAGTTACACAGTGGGGTTACACAGTGGGATTACACAGTAGGGTTACACAGTGGGGTTACACAGTGGAGTTACACAGTGGGGTTACACAGTGGGGTTACACAGTGAGGTTACACAGTGGGGTTACACAGTGGAGTTAAACAGTTGGGTTACACAGTGGAGTTACACAGTGGAGTTAAACAGTGGGATTATACAGTGGGGTTACACAGTGGGGATACACAGTGGAGTTACACAGTGGAGTTACACAGTGGGGTTTCACAGTGGGGTTACACAGTTGGGTTACACAGTGGAGTTACACAGTGGAGTTACACAGTGGAGTTACACAGTGTTAGAAACACCAATGGAACAGGTGAGGAGAAATTAAGGTGTAATGTGAATAAATCTTTTACGAATAAGTAAATCTCTGGCTTTTCCGTGTAAATAAACTGATTATAATCTTTCAAAGTACAGAATAAACTGTCGACTTGTTTTATCACAAATGCTGAGATGTGTTGGAAGTAAGACAGGGAAGACTGGGGACGTGAGAAGTGAGACGGGGAAGACTGGGGACGTGAGAAGTGAGACGGGGAAGACTGGGGACGTGAGAAGTGAGACGGGGAAGACTGGGGACGTGAGAAGTGAGAGGGAAGACTGGGGACGTGAGAAGTGAGACGGGGAAGACTGGGGACGTGAGAAGTGAGACGGGAAGACTGGGGACGTAGAAGTGAGACGGGAAGACTGGGGACGTGAGAAGTGAGACGGGAAGACTGGGGACGTGAGAAGTGAGACGGGAAGACTGGGGACGTGAGAAGTGAGACGGGAAGACTGGGGACGTGAGAAGTGAGACGGGGAAGACTGGGGACGTGAGAAGTGAGACGGGAAGACTGGGGACGTGAGAAGTGAGACGGGAAGACTGGGGATGTGAGAAGTGAGACGGGAGGACTGGGGACGTGAGAAGTGAGACGGGGAAGACTGGGGACGTGAGAAGTGAGACGGGAAGACTTGGGACGTGAGAAGTGAGACGGGAAGACTGGGGACGTGAGAAGTGAGACGGGGAAGACTGGGGACGTGAGAAGTGAGACGGGGAAGACTGGGGACGTGAGAAGTGAGACGGGGAAGACTGGGGACGTGAGAAGTGAGACGGGGAAGACTGGGGACGTGAGAAGTGAGACGGGGAAGACTTGGGACGTGAGAAGTGAGACGGGGAAGACTGGGGACGTGAGAAGTGAGACGGGGAAGACTGGGGACGTGAGAAGTGAGACAGGGAAGACTTGGGACGTGAGAAGTGAGACGGGGAAGACTGGGGACGTGGGAAGTGAAACGGGGAAGACTTGGGACGTGAGAAGTGAGACGGGGAAGACTTGGGACGTGAGAAGTGAGACGGGGAAGACTTGGGACGTGAGAAGTGAGACGGGGAAGACTTTGGACGTGAGAAGTGAGACGGGGAAGACTTGGGGACGTGAGAATCTCTCGCGAGATGTGCAAATGCTGACACACGTTAGCAAACGCTCGGATATATTTACCAGAAAACGTTTTGGTCTTGGGACCTTGAACATGGTCCCAGGACGAAACGTTTTCTAATGTCTAGTGTTTGCTTACGTGTCTTTCTAAACCAATTTGGTATAAACCTCGGTATATATTACCGAGGTTTATACCAAATGTTAACACACCAGAAGAAAGAAAGTTATTTTTTTTAAACTTAATAGAAGCGAAAGTGATGGAGAATCAGGAACTGTCCTGAGGTGAATGAATATTATTCTTGATTCTGTCAGAATCACACAGGCGAAATGTTGTATTATTTTGTCCTTGTTTTTGGTGGGTTAAAAACGTGCTGTTCTAAGATTTAACTCCAATTATACCTGATAAAAACAAAAATATAAGAGCACTACGGTAGGTCTACTGGCCTATGCTAGGACATAGTCCATTCACCCCCAACCATAACCACGCGTATGTTTCAATGACTACTTAGTAATTGACTCAGAAAATCTACGATGGCTCTGTCTGACCTTCCCTCAGGGTCGAGTATTTGACATGGGCGGCGGTGTTGGCACGGGCGTGGGCATCACTACAGGTGTGGGCGTGGGATCCATCAGGTGCGGAGACGGTGTGACAGAGTTGCGCCCCTCCCCTGCACGCCCATTCGCCCACTACACAGTGAAGCTCCTTACCCCTGCAGGCGCCCTGCTGGACAACCCTGCTGACGTCAGATGTAAGTACCTGCTGTCTCTGCTCCCTTCTATACCATTACATAAAAAAAATCATTTTTTTTTTTAGAAATAAGCAGAAAAAGGGTATTATTTTGGAGGGGAAGTGTTGTTTTCGTAAAGACTCTTACAAGTGACTGGTGAAAAATTAGAGTTGAAATGATTATCTTTTCTAAAGAGAGTCTGAAGGGTGCGTGAGGGGACTTACAGTGTCTGAAGGGTGCGTGAGGGGACTCACAGTGTCCGAAGGGTGCGTGAGGGGGACTCACAGTGTCTGAAGGGTGCGTGAGGGGATTCACAGTGTCTGAAGGGTGCGTGAGGGGACTCACAGTGTCTGAAGGGTGCGTGAAGGGACTCAGAGAGCAAGATTAACGTGAGGACGATTGAGGAGATATGGAGATACTTAGTAAACTGGAATAATGCAGTGCGTAGTAGTAGTAGTAGTAGTAGCAGCAGCAGCAGCAGTAGTTGTAATAGTAGTAGTAGAAGTAGTAGTAGCAGCAGCAGTAGTAGTAGTAGTAGTAGCAATAGTAGTAGTTTTCTTTACGATTGAGCGAAATTTGTAAAACTCTGAAGCACTTAAAATAAATCACAGAGTTTTGTCGAGTCTTTGACCATATTGGAGATGTAGTGAAGGCCAGACACATACACTGTGTGAATCATACACCATAGTGAAGGTGTAGTGTGTATTGTAACTTAGGAGTACCGTATATATTATTATTATAATATATAGAATTTACGTAGTTGTATTTCTTTATTAAGAGCATCTGGAATATCTTCAGGTTTAGCTGAGGCGGCCATATTTTGTTCCCCAGATGTTGTTTACATTTTATAAATTTCGTTATTTTCATAAGTAGAGGTTGTAGAATGACATCATATAAATCAAAGAAGGTGGCAAGAGTATATTAATGGCTGAAGAGTAACTCAAGTATAAAAATTTAAGGGCATAAATGAGGAATGTGTTAGCCTTGTCAGGGGGCGGAGGGAGCAACATTGTTTCCTTAATCGAGTTGCATTTGTTTTGGAAGATAATTATGAGTTTGGAATGTTCTTTGGTGCTCATAGTATTGTTCTGAATAACATTTAAATGGTTGTAAAGTGATGTTAGATATATAGTTAGGATTTTGTAATATAAGGCAGAAACCTCTTGGATCTAAAATATAGCCCTGATTTTTTGTCTAGAGACGAAGCCAGTAATTAGCTGTTTAGTTTTATGAATTTTCGTGTAAGTAAGAATGCAGGGAGATACTATTTTGCGCCAGTGTGCTACCAGCCATGGTCGAGGGTAGATGTGGCATTACTTGCTCTGGATAGGCACCATTATCTCGGCCTGGGATCGATATGTAAGGATATTTTTTTGTAATCCTAGAAACTAGTAAAGAGTTTGTGAACCATTAAGAAATAGACTACAAGATTCCTGAAGCTGCAGGCTAAGAGATAAGTATGTACACTATGAAGGGGTTGTAAGGTAAGGAGGTATGTTGATTCTTGCAGTCACGGTGCTGTGACTTGTTGCAGTCACGGTGCTGTGACTTGTTGCAGTCACTGTGCTGTGACTTGTTGCAGTCACGGTGCTGTGACTTGTTGCAGTCACGGTGCTGTGACTTGTTTCAGTCACGGTGCTGACTTGTTGCAGTCACGGTGCTGTGACTTGTTGCAGTCACTGTGCTGTGACTTGTTGCAGTCACTGTGCTGTGACTTGTTGCAGTCACGGTGCTGACTTGTTGCAGTCACGGTGCTGTGACTTGTTGCAGTCACTGTGCTGTGACTTGTTGCAGTCACGGTGCTGTGACTTGTTGCAGTCACGGTGCTGACTTGTTGCAGTCACGGTGCTGTGACTTGTTGCAGTCACTGTGCTGTGACTTGTTGCAGTCACGGTGCTGTGACTTGTTGCAGTCACGGTGCTGACTTGTTGCAGTCACGGTGCTGTGACTTGTCGTAGTCACGGTGCTGTGACTTGTTGCAGTCACGGTGCTGTGACTTGTTGCAGTCACGGTGCTGTGACTTGTTGCTGTCACGGTGCTGTGACTTGTTGCAGTCACGGTGCTGTGCCTTGTTGCAGTCACGGTGCTGGGACTTGTTGCAGTCACGGTGCTGGGACTTGTTGCAGTCACGGTGCTGGGACTTGTTGCAGTCACGGTGCTGGGACTTGTTGCAGTCACGGTGCTGTGACTTGTTGCAGTCACGGTGCTGTGACTTGTTGCAGTCACGGTGCTGTGACTTGTTGCAGTCACGGTGCTGTGACTTGTTGCAGTCACGGTGCTGTGACTTGTTGCAGTCACGGTGCTGTGACTTGTTGCTGTCACGGTGCTGTGACTTGTTGCAGTCACGGTGCTGTGATTTGTTGCAGTCACGGTGCTGTGACTTGTTGCTGTCACGGTGCTGTGACTTGTTGCAGTCACGGTGCTGTGACTTGTTGCAGTCACGGTGCTGTGACTTGTTGCAGTCACGGTGCTGTGACTTGTTGCAGTCACGGTGCTGTGATTTGTTGCAGTCACGGTGCTGTGACTTGTTGAATAATGTTGGTTCTTGCTGACAGTGATGGTGTACGGATGTGACCTCCTTGCTTCCTCCTGCCTCGCCTGCGCCGCCGTCAACTCTACCTTCTCCTGTGGGTGGTGCCTGGCCACCCGCTCTTGCACCACCCACGCCCACTGTCTCGGAACTTCCTGGATAGGCCCTGGGAGATCCTGCGACTCGGAGGAGAACCTGAAGAGCCTCGGGGAACCCTTATCAGAACCTCGGCTGGGTCTGGGAGAAGTGCTTCAGCCCCTGGACGAAGACGAGGAACACAAGCTCCACAAGAACGATCTGAGTGAGTTGTTCTGAGGGTGGGGTTGTTCTCCTGTGGGTGGGGTTGCTCTCCTGTGGGTGGGGTTGTTCTCCTGTGGGTGGGGTTGTTCTTCTGTGGGTGGGGTTGTTCTCCTGTGGGTGGGGTTGGCCTCCTGAGGGTGGGGTTGTTCTCCTGTGGGTGGGGTTGGCCTCCTGAGGGTTGGGTTGTCCTCCTGAAGGTGGCGTATTTGTGTAAGCACTCTTGTTTGTGTATACATTAATAAAATCGTTAAAATCACTAATAAATAAGATTTGGATCTCTGAAGACTGTTAAAACCACTAATAACCAAGACTTGGATCCCTCAAGACTGTTAAAATCACTAGTAACTAAGACTTAGATCCCTCAAGACTGTTAAAACCACTAATAACTAAGACTTGGATCTTTCATGACTGCTCTGCATGACCTCTGTGTCATGGAGCTTCGATACTGAATCTGAATTCTTGTTACCAGTGTCTTGACTCTCATATACTTGCAACATATTGTAAGGTGTCACAAACACTCAAGTGTTTAACACATCATTCCTTGTGCTAAATAACACACACGGCTTTATTACGTCACATAAATATAGATATAACATGTTTTCCTTCACATGGAGCTGGCTTCGACAACCTGGAGAGCTTTCTTGAAGGACACGACCAGGCTGACGATATGGACGTGTTAGGAGACGAGGAGGAGGAAGGAGGAGACGAAGAGGACGTGGGCGACGCCACGGAGAGGAGACTGGGCGAGGAAGGGAAGAGAAACAAGAAGAAAAGAGGGAATAAGATCAAAAAAGCCGAGGGAGGGCCTGGTCGTGCAGAAGATCCTGCCCTGGTCACAACTCCTGCAGATCATGTTGACACCATGGTCAATGACTCGAGCGCTAGGAAGCCTGGTGAGTGGCTTGAAGGAGTGCAAGGAGGAGAGGATATATTTTAACAAGAATTGGATACATCGGCAGTGTTCTGCTCCCCTGTATGTTAGTTACACAGTGGGAACAAAAGACAGCTATGTTTCCCTGTTATGTTTCATTACACAGGATGAGGCTCATACAAGGTGTTGAAAATCTGTCAGCCTGAGCTGAGAGACTTCAGGAGGTCAACCAGGATAGTTATCCTCGAGGATATTGTTGAGAGAGAGAGAGAGAGAGAGAGAGAGAGAGAGAGAGAGAGAGAGAGAGAGAGAGAGAGAGAGAGAGAGAGAGAGAGAGAGAGAGAGAGAGAGGGGGAGGCTTAAGAGAAGAGAGGGAGAGGGTTGGAGAAGGAAGAAGGAAACTGAGAGGAAATTGGAGAGGGATGAGAGGAGTTGAAGGCTATGAGGAGAGTGGAGTGAGAGAACTTGGAGTTGAGAGAGTTATGAGAGAGCTGAGAAGAGAGGAAGAAGAGAAAGATACGACAGAAGGTAGAAGGTTGAAGGGAAAAGTGATAGCAGGGAGGAGAGTGAACATGAGAGGGAGGAGGTGTGGCTATCTGAAGAAAGTGTGAGGGGAAAGACTGAGTGAAAGAGGAGAGAAACAAGAGACTGGAAGCCAGGGAGAAAAGTGAATGTGAGGATAAAAAGAGAGAGTGAGATAAGAGGAAGAGTCAAGAGAAAGAGAGAGTCAGACTAGCTTGTGTGAGAAAGAGTGGGAGGGAGAGGGGAGAGTGTGAAGGAGAGGAGTGTGGAGGTGCACTACACCTCACTACAGTGTTGGTGTGGAGGTGCACTACACCTCACTACAGTGATGGTGTGGAGGTGCACTACAGTACTGATGTGGAGGTGCACTACAGTACTGATGTGGAGGTGCACAACAGCACTGCAATATATTTTAACGATGGTCTGCAAGACACATATTATAGACGCAAATATAGATTTAAATGGAGGATAAAGTCAATGAATGTGGCTGGAAAATCTGTATGTATTCCAGTTTGTTACTGGGTTGACGTGGCAGCCTGACTCAGACATGCTAGTGTCTTGACGTGGCAGCCTGACTCAGACATGCTAGTGTCTTGACGTGGCAGCCTGACTCAGACATGCTAGTGTCTTGACGTGGCAGCCTGACTCAGACATGCTAGTGTCTTGACGTGGCAGCCTGACTAGACATGCTAGTGTCTTGACGTGGCAGCCTGACTAGACATGCTAGTGTCTTAACATGTTCACTCACTCCTCACGTCTTTTAGCCTCAGATAAACATGGCGCTGAACACTGTCACTTTTTTTCCAAAATCTAGAATGACTCGAAATTATTAGAAAGGAAATTTTAAATTTTAGAGAACACTGGAACCATAAGCTCTTTCATGGAATACAATTATAGATACCATCTACACTCAAGTTCCCACGTACTTAACACACACACACACACAAGGGCAAAGAAGACCGCAGACGGAGTACAATCTAGGGGGCCAAAGACTACAAACCTCACTAAAGGAAAAGGATCTTCGGGTGAGTATAACACCGGGTACATCAACCAAATAACTGATGCAGCGTATGTGCGCCTAGCAAATCTAAGAATAGCCTTCCGACATCTCAATAAGCAATCGTTCAGAACCCTGCACACCGTGTACGTCAGGCCCATATTGGAGTATGCAGCACCAGTTTGGAACCCACACCTAGCCAAGCACGTAGGGAAATTAGAGAAAGTGCAGAGGTTTGCAACAAGACTAGTCCCAGAGCTAAGGGAAATGTCCTACGAGGAGAAGTTAAGGGAAATCGACCTGTCAACCCTGGAGGACAGGAGAGATAGAGAGGATATGATAACGACATATAAAATAATGAGAGGAATCGACAAGGTGGACAGAGACAGAATGTTCCAGAGATGGGACACAGCAACAAGGGGACACAGTTGGAAGTTGAAGACTCAGATGAATCATAGGGAAGTTACGAAGTATTTCTTCAGTCACAGAGTGGTTATGAAGTGGAATAGTCTGGGAAGTGATGTAGTGGAGGCAGGGTCCATACATAGCTTTAAGAAGAGGTATGATAAAGCTCATGGAGCAGGAAGAGTGACCTAGTAGCGACCAGTGAAGAGGCGGGGCCAGAAGCTATGAATCGACCCCTGCAACCATAAATAGGTGAGTACAAACAGGTGCGTGCACACACACACACACACACACATACTCAGGTAAACAACCAAAAGACCTGAATCGGGACCTGGCTCATAAAGCAGTGACCCTGGCAGCTCTTAACAGTCAACAGAGACGAACACACATACACACACACACACACACACACACACACACACACACACACGGGTTTTCCAGCACATTAACTATCCAAAGCACACAAGCTAAGGTCCCAGAGGAAATGTTCAAGCGAGCAGAAAACGCTTTCTTAATTGGCCGCCAAATTCCCCAGATCTCACTCAGACATGAAATTTACAAAGTGAATTGGGGAAATAAATAGTGCACTAAAGAAGAAGCTTGATTGTATAATTGTGTGAAACGACAGAGACTCGCCCCTCCTTCGGGATATTGACCTCCCTGACTCTCCACACTCCTTCGGGATATTGACCTCTCTGACTCTCCACACTCCTTCGGGATATTGACCTCCCTGACTCTCCACATAGGTCAAGGCTTCGGGCAAGACTTACTGATGAACATTTTCACAAACTTTTAAGACTATCAAAGAATACTGAACATAATTCAAGGCTGTCAAACAACATTGAACATAATTCTAATGTTCTCTCTGCTAAACTGCAACCTCGAATATTTTAACTTTAAATAATTAAAAATATTATGTCAGTTAATTTCTCTCTCTTAATAAACATTAATATGTTGCAATATATCCTGGCAGGTTATTATATTTGCGACTATATCTTATTTTCATATGTAATTTAGCTTTTAAATATTGAATCTCACTATTGTTTCATTACAATGGAGTGAACACGGAGATTGTTATGTTCTTGCTAATTAGCTAGTTATTAGAAACAATGATGGAAGGGGTGAACTGATTTCTGAAGGTGGCACACTGATTCGTTCTTTCAGTTTATAAGTGTAATACTTATTAATATAAGAACTGTGTTAGTTACTACGTTAAGTCTGCTTCTCGGTCCTCGTCACACACTTGACTATCAAATGTGGCCTACTTATGCAGAAAGGTTAGAAAGTGACATGTGTTTGTTTACATCAGGTCGTGTGGGAGGAAAGAAGAGGTCCGGGAAGCGCCCCGTCAAGGGTAAACTGAAGGTTACCAGCCGAGGTCGCTCCTTCCTCCGTCTGCCTCAACACCCGGGGCTCTTCGTCGCTAGGTGAGTCTCTGGGGTACGCCAGGTGAGTCTAGGGGATTCCAGGTGAGATTGGGGGATGCCAGGTGAATCTGGGGAACGCCAGGTGAGTCTATCTAAGACAGGGTTTCAGCAGAAGCAGCAGCGCCGGAAGTGCCTACCTTCGTCAAGCATAACTCTGATCGGTAAGACAGAGTTTGTAGCAGCAGCAGTGCCTACCCACCTCTTATATAACTCGTAACTGCCAGAAAATGTAATAAACTAATCCAGGAATCTCCGAACTCAAAGGTATTTATATAAAAAGTATATGGCGAATAACAGAAACTAATTTTTTCCGACCAGCAAGCAGTGTTTTCTTTGTAAATTCTCATGATGTTTCTTTTTGATACAAAACAACGCCTTATTGACTATTTTACTTTCTATCACTTCCGTGCAATAGATTTTACTGTTAATAGAATAGGTTAACAGGAGATCTGGCAGAATAATAGTGATGGTAAATTATAGAAGATTGGTTGGTTAGAAGGTGATTAGCATACTTGGGTCAAACCACCAAACATAATCCCAATTCCTGAATTTTCACCGACAGAATCTGAGGTTCCAACAGATCCAGATGTTTCTTCAATATATCAGCATGTTTCCCTCACAATAATATCAATTTCGCCCTTCTCTATGCCTCTTTTATTCAGCCTTCGCTAACACCTACTTCTGTCTCTGCTGGCCCAGGGACGCCTGGAGGCTCCACACAGGTCGTCAGTACTACATTCCCGTCACCAAGAAGACTCTCATCAACCTGGGCTTCGTCAGGCAGGTCAGTTGGGGGTCACGGCTGAAAGGTCAGTTGTGGGGATGATCGAAAGGTAAATATAAAAAAAATACAGTAAAGTTCACTCAAGGTCAAGACAGGTCTGTGTCTAGAAAATTCATAAGACGTTAATATGTTGCATTCAAGAATATTAATAAGATTTAGTCAAGAAGAATGTAAAATTCAATCAGGAAGATACGAATCAGTCAAGAAGACTGTCGAGAAGATTCAGATAAAAAAGATACAATTGAATCAGCAAGGTACGATTCAGTCAAGAAAATCATGAAAATTCAAGTAGGCTCAGGTTAATCTCTAATGTCATTATTATTATTATTAGAAGTAACAGCAGTTCTAGTAGTTAAAGTAATAGTAGTTCCAGTAGTAGTAGCAGTAGTAGTAGTTGTAGTAGCAGTATTAGAGTGTAAACCCAAGTAATCACTAACACGACACCCTTACAGGTGACCTACGGCAGTCTGGCGGAGGAGAAGACTCGCACCGTCCTTATCAACGGTGCCTGGAAGAAAGCAGCAGGTGAGCCTGGCAGGGTATAGCAGGGGCTGGCAGGGTATAGTAGGGGATTGCAGGGTATAGTAAGGGATGACAGGGTATAGCAGGGGCTGGAAGACTATAGCAGGGGCTGGCAGAGTATAGCAGGGGCTGGCAGGGAATAGCAGGGACTGACACGGTGTAGCAGGGGTTGGAAAGATTTAGCAGAAGCTGGGAGGGTATAGCAGGGGCTGGCAGGTTATAGCAGGGGCTGGCAGAATATAGCAGAGGCTGGCATGGTATAACAGGGGCTGACAAGGTACAGCAGGAGATGGCAGGGTGTAGTAGGGGCTGGAAAAATATATTATTATTATTATTATTATTATAATCAAAAGAAGCGCTAAACCAATGGAAAAATATAGCAGAAGCTGGCAGGGTATAGCAGGGACTGGCAGGGTATTTTAGGGGCTGGCAAGGCATAGCAAGGGTTGACAAGGTATAGCAGGAACTGGAAGGGTATAGCAGGGGCTGGCAGGATATAGCACAGGATGGCAGGGTATAGCAGGGGCTGGCAGGATATAGCACAGGATGGCAGGGTATAGCAGGGGCTGGCAAGGCATAGCAGGATATAGCAGGGGCTGGCAAGGCATAGCAGGATATAGCAGGGGCTGGCAAGGCATAGCAGGATATAGCAGTAGATAGCAGGGTATAGCATTGGTTCAAGTATACAGTGGAATACACAGTGGAGTACACAATGAAGTACACAGTGGAGTACACAGTGGAACACACAGTGGAGCACACAGTGGAGCACACAGTGGAGTACACAGTGAAGTACAGTAGAGCACACAGTGGAGTACACGGTAGCTACACAGTGGATCACACAGTGTAGTACACAGTAGCTACACAGTGGAGCACACAGTGGAGTACACAATGGAGTACACAGTAGCTACACAGTGGAGCACCTAGTGGAGTACACAGTGGAGTACTCAGTGGAGTACACAGTAGCTACACAGTGGAGTACACAGTGTAGTACACAGTAGCTACACAGTAGCTACACAGTGGAGTACACAGTGTAGTACACAGTAGCTACACAGTGTAGTACACAGTAGCTATACAGTAGCTACACAGTGGAGTACACAGTAGCTACACAATGGAGTACACAGTAGCTACACAGTGGAGTACACAGTAGCTACACAGTGGAGTACACAGTGTAGTACACAGTAGCTACACAGTAGCTACACAGTGGAGTACACAGTGTAGTACACAGTAGCTACACAGTGTAGTACACAGTAGCTACACAGTAGCTACACAGTGTAGTACACAGTAGCTACACAATGGAGTACACAGTAGCTACACAGTGGAGTACACAGTAGATACACAGTGGAGTACACAGTGTAGTACACAGTAGCTGCACAGTGAAGCACACAGTGGTGCACGCAGTGGAGTACACAGTGGAGTACACAGTAGAGTACACAGTAGAGTACACAGTAAGAGGACTCGGAGTGAGAGTGTGTCGACCACAAAGTGGAAACAACTCACCTTTCAGGAGGTTCACGAGGACAATGTTTCGCCCTGCACAGAGTTTTGTCAAGCTATGCACAGGGCGAAACATCGACGCCTTCGCCAAAAAAAGCTCATTCTGCTACGTGTTTTTTATTCTTTAACTTCGGCAGAACGCAAGTTAGATCCACACACACAACACACACACACCAGGAGCTTTGACTCGACCCCTGCAACCACAACTAGGTGAGCAACTAGGTGAGCACACACACTGTACACCGTGTACGTCAGGCCCATACTAGAGTATGCAGCACCAGTCTGGAACCCACACCTGGTCAAGCACGTAAGGAAACTAGAGAAAGTGCAAAGGTTTGCGACAAGGTTGAGGGAAATAGGACTAACAACACTGGAGGAAAGAAGGGTCAGAGGAGACATGATAACGACATACAAAATACTGCGGGGAATCGACAAGGTAGACAGTGACAGGATGTTTCAGAGAGGGAACACAGAAACAAGGGGACACAACTGGAAGCTGATGACTCAGATGAGTCAAAGGGATGTTAGGAAGCATTTCTTCAGCCACAGAGTAGTCAGGAAGTGGAATAGTCTAGAGAAAGATATAGTGGAGGCAGAAACCATACATAGTTTTAAGACAAGGTATGATAAAGCTCATGGAGCAGGGAGAGCAGAGACCCAGTAGCAGACAGCGAAGAGGCGGGGCCAGGAGCTGAGTCTAGACCCCTGCAACCACAATTAGGTGAGTACAATTAGGTGAGTACACACACGTCAGGAGAAGAGTGGTGGAACACCTAGAAAGGAATGAGCTTATCAACGACGGCCAACACGGTTTCAGGGACGGGAAATCCTGTGTCACAAACCTACTGGAGTTCTATGACAGGGTGACAACAGTAAGACAAGAGAGAGAGGGGTGGGTAGATTGCATATTCTTGGACTGTAAGAAGGCGTTTGACACAGTTCCACACTAGAGATAACAGGGATAACAGGGAATGAACTACAATGGATCAGGAAATACCTGTCAGGAAGGCAGCAGCGAGTCATGGTACGTGGCGAGGTGTCAGAGTGGGCGCCGGTGACGAGTGGGGTTCCACAGGGGTCAGTCCTAGGACCGGTGCTGTTTCTGGTATTTGTGAACGACATGACGGAAGGAATAGACTCCGAAGTGTCCCTGTTTGCAGATGATGTGAAGTTGATGAGAAGAATTCAATCGGACGTGGATCTTTGCACTTGGTGGGGTTGAACTCCATGAGCCAATTTCTGGACCAGGCTTGCAGCCTGTCCAGATCTGGACAGGCTGCAAGCCTGGTCCAGAAATTGGCTCATGGAGTTCAACCCCACCAAGTGCAAAGTCATGAAGATTGGGGAAGGGCAAAGAAGACCGCAGACGGAGTACAGTCTAGTGGGCCAGAGACTACAAACCTCAATCAAGGAAAAAGATCTTGGGGTGAGTATAACACCAGGCACATCTCCTGAGGCGCACATCAACCAAATAACTGCTGCAGCATATGGGCGCCTAGCAAACCTAAGAACAGCATTCCGACGTCTTAATAAGGAATCGTTCAGGACCCTGTACACTGTGTACGTTAGGCCCATATTGGAGTATGCAGCACCAGTTTCTAACCCACACCTAGCCAAGCACGTAAAGAAATTAGAGAAAGTGCAAAGGTTTGCAACAAAACCAGTCCCGGAGCTAAGGGGTATGTCCTACGAGGAGAGATTAAGGGAAATCGACCTGACGACACTGGAGGACAGGAGAGAAAGGGGGGACATGATAACGACATATAAGATACTGAGAGGAATTGACAAGGTGGACAGAGACAGAATGTTCCAGAGATGGGACACAGCAACAAGGGGACACAGTTGAAAGTTGAAGACTCAGATCAATCACAGGGATGTTAGGAAGTATTTCTTCAGTCACAGAGTGGTCAGGAAGTGGAATAGTTTGGGAAGCGATGTAGTGGAGGCAGGATCCATTCATAGCTTTAAGAAGAGGTATGATAAAGCTCATGGTGCGGGGAGAGTGACCCAGTAGAGGCCAGTGAAGATGCGGGGCCAGGAGCTATGTCTCGACCCCTGCAACCACAACTAGGTGAGTACACACAAACGGGGCCAGGAGCTGAGTATCGACCCCTGCAACTACAATTAGGTGAGTACACGTCAGTTACCTCTTACATTAATAACTCTCAGTGTTGTCTTGGCATCATCATACGAACAAAGATCACTCGTCTCCTCAGGGTACTTCGTTGATCTGTTCGAGAAGGTGGACCATGACCCCGTCACCTCCGTCATCACCACCAGCAGGAGCGTCTTCGAGCAGCTCCTGACGCAGCTACTCCCGGAGCAATAGTTAACCATCCCCTGCTGACTCTACTCTCACCCCTCTCTCTTACTACCACCCTCCCTCACTCACTGATTCTTTCTCCCACATCCCTCACCCACTGACTCCCACCTCCTTCACCCACTGACAGAAATCCACTTAACACTCTACAAGTTAAACCAACTCCATTACTTTCACTAACACGTCAGGTGAACCTCAGTGCTATTTTCAAAACTCTTCTGATTTACTATCAATGTTTATATCATTCGCACAGCGGATATCTATAGTTAACATTATTCATGAGTCAGTTTGTTACGTTTAAGTTAAACATAGTGTTAATATCACCATCATTCAGAATGTTAAGCTAAACACTGGAGGATACTTGATACCTTCTGAACTATTATCTTCCTACGACAGTGCAAATAATAATTTATTTTGGGATCATTCAGCGATGAAAGTTGCAAAATAACCTCAGGGGGAGTCGAATTATAGTTCTGGGCGTTCGTGTTGCAATTAACACATCATCAGTAGCTTGCAATGTTGCAGAAATAGGGTTAGAAATCAAGGCAGATTTCCCTGAACTAATCTTTATTCTATTTCTGCACCATTGCAATCTCATGGTGACATGTTGATTGCAACACAAAAGGTCCAAAGTTATCATTCAACTCCCCTGTAGTTATTTTGAGATATACTGAAGCCATGTATTCCTATTTGTTGCCACCTTATGTATAATAATACAGCTGTAGTACCAGTCTTGGTATGCTCATTAAGGTTTGTGTTAGTGTCAACATTAACTCAGCGCCACTCAATAAAATCTATTAAAAATTAATGCATATTTATCTAACCAATGTGGTATACACACCCAAAGATGTTACATTACTTTCTTCGGTGTGAATACAAAACATATATAGGAATTTAGATATTTAGAGTCAGGGGTATATACACCAAGTCAGGGGTATATACACCGAGTCAGGGGTATATACACCGAGTCAGGGGTATATACACCGAGTCAGGGGTATATACACCGAGTCAGGGGTATATACACCGAGTCAGGGGTATATACACCGAGTCAGGGGTATATACACCGAGTCAGGGGTATATACACCGAGTCAGGGGTATATACACCGAGTCAGGGGTATATACACCGAGTCAGGGGTATATACACCGAGTCAGGGGTATATACACCGAGTCAGGAGTATATACACCGAGTCAGGGGTATATACACCGAGTCAGTGGTATATACACCGAGTGAGGGGTATATACACCGAGTCAGGGGTATATACACCGAGAGTTTTGTATCTCTTGGTGTATATACCAGATGGTTTTATAATTTAACAACTGTGTTTGATTCTATGTATCACAAGGTGTGTATCACATGGTGTGTATCACATGGTGTGTATCACATGGTGTGTATCACATGGTGTGTATCACATGGTGTGTATCACAAGGTGTGTATCACATGGTGTGTATCACAAGGTGTGTATCACATGGTGTGTATCACAAGGTGTGTATCACAAGGTGTGTATCACATGGTGTGTATCACATGGTGTGTATCACATGGTGTGCATCACATGGTGTGTATCACATGGTGTGTATCACATGGTGTGTATCACATGGTGTGTATCGCAAGGTGTGTATCACATAGCGTGTATCACATGGCGTGTATCACGTGGTGCGTA
Source organism: Cherax destructor (assembly GCA_009830355.1). Taxonomy (NCBI): domain Eukaryota; kingdom Metazoa; phylum Arthropoda; class Malacostraca; order Decapoda; family Parastacidae; genus Cherax; species Cherax destructor. Next base: position 148,241 of record WNWK01003697.1, read on the forward strand.
TCACATGGTGTGTATCACAAGGTGTGTATCACATGGTGTGTATCACATGGTGTATATCACATGGTATGTATCACATGGTGTGTATCACATGGTGTGTATCACATGGTGTGTATCACATGGTGTGTATCACATGGTGTGTATCACATGGTGTGTATCACATAGTGTGTATCACATGGTGTGTATCACAAGGTGTGTATCACAAGGTGTGTATCACATGGTGTGTATCACATGGTGTGTATCACGTGGTGTGTATCATATGGTGTGTATCACATGGTGTGTATCACATGATATGTGGAGGCAGGCTCTATACATAGCTTTAAGCAGAGGTATGATAAAGCTTATGGCGCAGGGAGAGTGACCCAGTAGCGGCCAGTGAAGAGGCGGGGCCAGGAGCTTTGACTCGACCCCTGCAACCACAACTAGGTGAGTACAACTAGGTGAGTACATGGTATGTATCACATGGTATGTATCGCAAGGTGTGTATCACATGGTGTGTATCACATGGTGTGTATCACATGGTGTGTATCACATGGTGTGTATCACATGGTGTGTATCACATAGTGTGTATCACATGGTGTGTATCACATAGTGTGTATCACATAGTGTGTGTCACATGGTGTGTATCACATGGTGTGTATCACATAGTGTGTATCACATAGTGTGTATCACATGGTGTGTATCACATAGTGTGTATAAAGAAGAGGTATGATAAAGCTCATGGCGCAGGGAGAGTGACCCAGTAGCGGCCAGTGAAGAGGCGGGGCCAGGAGCTATGTCTCGACCCCTGCAACCACAACTAGGTGAGGTGAGTACATGGTGTGTATCACATAGTGTGTATCACATGGTGTGTATCACATAGTGTGTATCACATGGTGTGTATCACATGGTGTGTATCACATGGTATGTATCACATGGTGTGTATCACATGGTGTGTATCACATGGTATGTATCACATGGTATGTATCACAAGGTGTGTATCACATGGTGTGTATCACATGGTGTGTATCACATTGTGTGTATCACATGGTGTGTATCACATAGTGTGTATCACATAGTGTGTATCACATAGTGTGTATCACATAGTGTGTATCACATGGTGTGTATCACATGGTGTGTATCACATTGTGTGTATCACATAGTGTGTATCACATAGTGTGTATCACATGGTGTGTATCACATAGTGTGTATCCAGAAGTTTCGCCCACCAGTGTTTTCTTCAGTCCACTACATAGAACGAGGTTAGGTTAGGTTAGGTTTGTCAGGAAACAGGACAAGTGTTTCCTGAGGCGGGTCTTAGTCATATAATGACCCGCCCCTGGACCTTCCGAGGCCTTCCACTGCATTACCCATCCACCACTTTTAAAAAAATCGAGGTTATAATTAAAGCCAGTTACTTTTTAAGTTAGTCCATATTAGGAAATCAAAAGTGGCAGTCCTTATAGCCAGGGGTTAGCCCAAGCAAACTGAACTTGGTTAGTACGCTTGCTCACGCTCATACAGGTTCTGAAGCAAAGAACAAAAAAGCACAATAAGAACCCCAATGGAAATAAGCAAGTACCCCAATGGAAATAAGGACCCCAATGGAAATAAGTAAGTACCCCATGGAAATAAATAAGTACCCCAATGGAAATAAGGACCCCAATGGAAATAAGTAAGTACCCCAATGGAAATAAGGACCCCGATGAAAATAAGTACCCCAATGGAAATAAGTAAGTACCCCAATGGAAATAAGGACCCCGATGAAAATAAGTACCCCAATGGAAATAAGTAAGTACCCCAATGGAAATAAGTCACTCTGACTTTCTTGAGTTATCTTAGGTTCTCTACATATATGCTGCTATGTATGATAATCTATGTAACTGTATTTGTGTATACCTGAATAAACTTACACAATATCGTGACTGGAACAATACACAAATGACCCTCACATAGCAGAGGGGAGCTTACCAAGACGTTTCGGTCCGACTTGTACCAACGTAAACATTTCCGAACCTCCCCCTCCTCCTCCCCCCCTTACACACACACACACACACACACATACACACACACACACGAAGATAAGCTATCGTACATGCACGTACATGGACACATACGATATTAAAGTTCTTAATATCAGTTAGTATAAATATATTAAATTCATTAAGGGACAACTGTCTAGTGTCCTAATTACTTCCCCAGGCGAAGTTTGTCATTCTCAAATAGCGTTGAGATTATGTGTTTAATTTATTCATAGCTTGAAGAGAAGTATAGGGAGCCAGAGAGACAAGCGAAGTATAGGGAGCCAGAGAGACAAGCGAAGTATAGGGAGCCAGAGAGAAAAGAGAAGTATAGGGAGCCAGAGAGACAAGAGAAGGGTAGGAAGCCAGAGAGACAAGAGAAGGGTAGGAAGCCAGAGAGACAAGAGAAGTATAGGGAGCCAGAGAGACAAGAGAAGTATAGGGAGCCAGAGAGACAAGAGAAGTATAGGGAGCCAGAGAGACAAGAGAAGGGTAGGAAGCCAGAGAGACAAGAGAAGGGTAGGAAGCCAGAGAGACAAGAGAAGTATAGGGAGCCAGAGAGACAAGCGAGGTATAGGGAGCCAGAGAGACAAGAGAAGTATAGGGAGCCAGAGAGACAAGAGAAGTATAGGGAGCCAGAGAGACAAGAGAAGGGTAGGAAGCCAGAGAGACAAGAGAAGGGTAGGAAGCCAGAGAGACAAGAGAAGGGTAGGAAGCCAGAGAGACAAGAGAAGGGTAGGAAGCCAGAGAGACAAGAGAAGGGTAGGAAGCCAGAGAGACAAGAGAAGTATAGGGAGCCAGAGAGACAAGAGAAGTATAGGGAGCCAGAGAGAAAAGAGAAGGGTAGGAAGCCAGAGAGAAAAGAGAAGGGTAGGAAGCCAGAGAGACAAGAGAAGTATAGGGAGCCAGAGAGACAAGAGAAGGGTAGGAAGCCAGAGAGACAAGAGAAGTATAGGGAGCCAGAGAAACAAGAGAAATATACAGAGCCAGAGAGACAAGAGAAGTATAGGGAGCCAGAGAGACAAGAGAAGGGTAGGAAGCCAGAGAGACAAGAGAAGGATAGGGAACCAGAGAGACAAGAGAAGGATAGGGAACCAGAGAGACAAGAGAAGGATAAGGAACCAGAGAGACAAGAAAAGCAAAAAAGTATGGTAATATTCAACCATGCAGTTGTTGCAGCTGCAAGTGAGTGTGATTGTAACCGGTGGTTGCAATCACCGGCATGAATCACGTGAATAATTTCATGAGGCTTCCGTATCTACGATGTTTTGGTGGATAAACTACTGTAGATAGACTCCTGACACGGGTAGATTGATGCCGCAAAACATCGCTAGTCGGTAGACTACTGCCCAGGGGCGGTGTGTCAGAGCCTGGTTCATTAATTAAGGTTAAAGACTATCAACAACTCTAAGTGTTATTAAGCAACGGGTCCTAAATTCACTGTCGTGCTCCTGCACTCTGTTTTCAGCAACTTTCTCAAGCAAGTGCTGGTAGGTGACTGTGTGAAACAGACGGGTGGAGCTCTCTGGTGGTGAACACAGCAAACACTGTTGGGTCAACCTTGGTGGAGCAGTATGGCAGAGGGTTGTGAGTGGGGTGGAGGGAGGTTAACACTGTGGGTGTGTAGCTGGTATACAGGATACATACACTGAGAGGTGTATGTCTCTCAGCGTATATAGCCTGAGAGTTTACTTTGATGCATATTCTAGAGATTATCGTAGTATTGTCTGGTGAACAGGTTTTGTAGCCTTAATGGCCCCCGTGTAGTTGAAAGGCTTTTTAAAGCATTTTAACTAACCCAACAGTGTGTTATTCTTTGCTAACTTGGGATACGTAAGGTATTCCACGTTCAACCACGAGAAGTATATCTTTAAACGCAATGAGGAAGAGAATCATGACCGCGCTGTCAACAACATCTTACGAAACCCAGAAGGAAGACTTCCGGGATGCAGTGCCCCACATAAACCAGGAAGTAATGGTAAGACTCACGGATATTTTCAGTAAACACAACTGGGTCGAAGTTAACACTGTGTCATTCAAGGTTGACGATATGTTGATCAGGATAGCTTTTGAAAAAGTAATGACACGATTGCAAGCAAACCATACCACGGGCGGGGTTAGAACCCGCGATCAGTCATAAAACTCCAGACCGACGCATTAGCCACTGGGTCAGCTGGCTACAATAAGATTCATCCAAGTAGGTATATTTATACACCATAGGAAGGTTGGCATAGCCACCACTGTGACCACAAATGCAAGTTTTTACAGACGAATCTCCCGCTGGCTGGAGATTCGTCTGTAAAAACTTGCATTTGTATATATGTACCTAGTGGAGGAATCTTGTAGCCAGCTGGCCCAGTGGCTAGCACGTCGGTCTGGAGTTTTATGACTCCGACCGCGGGTTCTATCCCCAACCGTGGTATGGTTTGATTAGCTTTTGAAAAATATGGCAATATGTATTTTATTCACCGGGTAAGTGGTTGCTGGGTCGCCACTCTGACTGTGTGGTAATAACACAGAGTGGCGACTCCAAACACACCAGGAAACGGGTGGGGGTTGAACACATGGCGAGCGAGTCCCCCCCCCTACCCCGTGTTTGTGACGGGGGGAGAGATGGAAGACATTCAGGGTTAATTCAGGGAATTGAAGCACATCCAATTCCCTAGATCAAGAGCCCTTCACCAGCATGAACCCATGGAAACAGTTCTAAAAGTCACAGGCCAGAAATCAAGAAATCCCTCCCCCTCCTCGACGGCATCGAGAACCACCCCTCCCCTCATCCACCCCTCCCCCTCATCCACCCCTCCCCCTCATCCACCCCTCCCCCCTCATCCACCCCTCCCCCTCATCCACCCCCCCCTCATCCACCCCTCCCCCTCATCCACCCCTCTCCCCCTCTTTCCCCTCTTCCCCCTCCTCCCTCTATTTTTTCTCCAAGGAAAAACAAGAATGAAATATATAATGCAGATAATCGCAAAAATTAGCCGAATAAACAAGGATGAGTTACATAAAAAAAAATATTTAAAACCAGAATTCTTGTATTATACCGAAGAAAATCTAAAATAAATTACAATAGCATAATTCTAGATTTAAAAAAATAATTATGTGGCATCGAATAACTATTTTTAATAAAATTTTGGTAAACAAGATTATGTGCACTAGAAACTTCACATTACTTAATAAATAAATAATAATTTTACATTAATGAAACTGCCGGGCGCGCGCACTAACAACCTGGTTGATTGCTCGCCAAGCGTACCCAACCAGCGGCTCTGAGAGGCAGTTGACGTCCAGTGACCGTCATTTAATGACTTTCACAGCCGACATATAATGGTGAAGACGCAGTCACTGTTGAGTGACGGTGACATTGATGTCCGGAGATCTGTCACTGCCAGAGACAGTGACCTTCCAGAGAGACGTCTCAAGATCTCTCACTCAAGAGACACCACGTTCATCTTCCAACTCCCCCATGGTGGGACCCACCAGGTCCCCCACTCCACGGTGGGACCCACCAGGTCCCCCACTCCACGGTGGGACCCACCAGGTCCCCCACTCCACGGTGGGACCCACCAGGTCCCCCACTCCATGATGGGACCCACCAGGTCCCCCTCTCCACGGTGGGACCCACCAGGTCCCCCACTCCACGGTTGGTCCCACCAGGTCCCCCACTCCACGGTGGGTCCCACCAGGTCCCCCACTCCACGGTGGGTCCCACCAGGTCCCCCACTCCACGGTGGGTCCCACCAGGTCCCCCACTCCACGGTGGGACCCACCAGGTCCCCCACTCCACGGTGGGACCCACCAGGTCCCCCACTCCACGGTGGGACCCAACCTCCTTCCGCGGCGGGAATTATAATAAAAAAGAAGCGCTAAACCCACTAGGGTCATCCACGGCGGGAAGCACATGATTGTCGGCAACTTGTATCCCGATGCCCAGCACTTGGCAACTTGTATCCCGATACACACACAACCTGCACATATAAAAGAGAGGAGCTTACGACGACGTTTCGGCCCGACTTGGACCATTTACAAAGTCACACTAACACACAAAGACGGGGGAAGTGGTATTTATAGGCAGGCAGACAGGGGAGGGTACCAGAGTGGGGTAATAATGGAGTAAGTAGTGGAAGTGGTAGTAATAGTAGTAGTGAAGACAGTCATATTCTAGAGGAGCACTGCAATGAGGCTAGCGGCCCGCAAGGGTGGGACGAGAACACAGAGGGAGGAAAGGCGAATAAAATAAAGGACAAATACAAGGCAAAAGAAAAGAAAGAAAGGAAAACCCATAGGAGAAAAAAAAAGAAGAGGGAAGAGATGAAAGGGGAAGGAATCAGGTTAAGTCACGGGTGTTCTGAAGTTTAGAGCATTTAACAATGTAATGAGAGAGGAAAGCATCAACAGAGACAAAGCCAGGGCTAAGATTCATACAGGGAAAGTTGTGTATAAGGGAGGATTCAACCAGGCGGCGACTTTCCCTGTATGAATCTTAGCCCTGGCTTTGTCTCTGTTGATGCTTTCTCTCTCATTACATTGTTAAATGCTCTAAACTTCAGAACATCCGTGACTTAACCTGATTCCTTCCTTTCATCTCTTCCCTCTTTTTTTTTTTTTTTTTTCTCCTATGGGTTTTCCTTTCTTTCTTTTCTTTTGCCTTGTATTTGTCCTTTATTTTATTCGCCTTTCCTCCCTCTGTGTTCTCGTCCCACCCTTGCGGGCCGCTAGCCTCATTGCAGTGCTCCTCTAGAATATGACTGTCTTCACTACTACTATTACTACTACTACCACTTCCACTACTTACTCCATTATTACCCCACTCTGGTACCCTCCCCTGTCTGCCTGCCTATAAATACCACTTCCCCCGTCTTTGTGTGTTAGTGTGACTTTGTAAATGGTCCAAGTCGGGCCGAAACGTCGTCGTAAGCTCCTCTCTTTTATATGTGCAGGTTGTGTGTGTATTGTTCCAGTCACGGTATTGTGTCTTTTTGTTATTTATTTGTATCCCGATGCCCAGCACTTGACAACTTATATCCCGATGCCCAGCACTTGACAACTTGTATCCTGATGCCCAGCACTTGGGAACTTGTATCCCGATGCCCAGCGCTTGGCAACTTGTATCCCGATGCCCAGCACTTGGCAACTTGTATCCCGATGCCCAGCACTTGACAACTTGTATCCCGATGCCCAGCACTTGACAACTTGTATCCTGATGCCCAGCACTTGGGAACTTGTATCCCGATGCCCAGCACTTGGGAACTTGTATCCCGATGCCCAGCACTTGACAACTTGTATCCTGATGCCCAGCACTTGGGAACTTGTATCCCGATGCCCAGCACTTGGGAACTTGTATCCCGATGCCCAGCACTTGACAACTTGGCCAGGCGGAGGTAACTTAATACTACATCTTGCAAGAACTGTAAAGCAATTTTGATCAACTGCAGTTGAAATAGCAATTTAACATTAATGTTGCATCAGAACTCTCAAAATACAAGCAGCCTCTCAGAGAGCACCATGCAAGTGCACACCCATCAAGGGAGGTTCCTGATGCTGGTGAGCGGCTCTTGATCTAGGTAATTGGATCTGTGCTCCAGTTCCCTGAATTAAACCTGAATACCTTTCACATACCCCACCCCCCCCCCACAGGCGCTGTATAATCCTACAGGTTTAGCGCTTCCCCCTTGATTATAATAATCATGCAAGTGCTTGTTATATTATTCCATTTAATACTTATACTTTTTTTCCTTAATGATATTTAGAGCACTGAAAAAATTACCTTTTTTTTTGGGCAGTCAGTAAAACCGGTTTGCGTAGTCTTTAAGAAATTATGTTTTAACGTCAGTGTTTGGAGGTACGAGCGAGGGAATCAAAACTAGATGTACCTTGTATACCGTGTACCCTAGTGGGTTTAGCGCTTTTTTTTTTTTGCATACCGTGTAGTAGCTAGGAATACGTAATACTAACAGGAATACATTGCTAAACAGCATCAGACTGACGAATATACAGTAATTCATTACTTCATGTAGACTGACCTGCTCCTGTCAGAGTAAGGAATGTTAATTTAATGAAGTTTATTCTATATTCTTACGCTCGACTTTAGTTTATTCTTAACTATCACAATCACTCGGCGTTTCCCAGACATTCTTTATTTCTCTTAAGATTAATTATAAGCGTCAAATGAATAATTTTCTTATTTAGCAGTTCTTCCTAGTATTTCTACAGCCTTCTCCCCCGCACCCACCTTGTCAGGAGGCAGATGTAGGGGGCTCACGACTTTATCAAAATGTGGGTGTGGGAGAGACTGACCTCGCACCCTCCGCTTGTCAGAAGGCGGCTTTATGTATATTATATCTTAATTTTAAGATCTAATAAGCTCGATTTTATTTATGCAAAATTTTTTTGCACCGAAACTAATCAGGTTAGCTTAGAAATCCATTTTTTTTTTAATCTTCATGTTGATCTCTTACACAAAGTAATTACGCAGAAGCTGTGCCTCGCCGGTACTTACCGGCGAGGTACCGGTGATCCAGTACCAGCGAGGCACCGGTGATCCAGTACCAGCGAGGCACCGGTGATCCAGTACCGGCGAGGCACCGGTGATCCAGTACCGGCGAGGCACCGGTGATCCAGTACCGGCGAGGCACCGGTGATCCAGTACCGGCGAGGCACCGGTGATCCAGTACCGGCGAGGCACCGGTGATCAGTACCGGCGAGGCACGTGATCCAGTACCGCGAGGCACCGGTGATCCAGTACCGCGAGGCACCGGTGATCCAGTACCGGCGAGGCACCGGTGATCCAGTACCGGCGAGGCACGGTGATCCAGTACCGGCGAGGCACCGGTGATCCAGTACCGGCGCACGGTGATCAGTCGGCGAGCACGGTGATCCAGTACCGGCGAGGCACCGGTGATCCAGTACCGGCGAGGCACCGGTGATCCAGTACCAGCGAGGCACCGGTGATCCAGTATACTGGATACTGGATCCAGGATACTGGATCACCTCAACTTGGTGACGTAGTTTAAGCAGCTTAGGCCGACTGAGAACATGGTGGTCCATTCCCCTTTAATTTGCACAAAAAAATAGTGGTGATTTTTCCTCAGTTAATTTTTTCTCCGGAGGTTTAATGGATGACGTCATACTTTATTTTTCTTGTCCCCCCAATTAGTATCCAAAAGGATGTTAAATCAAACGGACCTTCAGATTTACTATCTGCTGACAGACTAGTAATTTATTCTATGGTAATCTGACGGCGGAAAGTTATTGTAAAAAAGTGCTAAATTTGGAAATAGGAATATTATGTAACAGGCTTATGAGGCCTAAATAATAATTCACGTTCTTGTATGGCTACGGAAGCTGTTCAAGTCAGTAACTGGTAAGAAAACAAACTAAAATAATTTATCACTTTAATGGAGTATCTAATCATAAAAATTATGCCTAATTACAATTAAAAAAGTATGGGTATATCTATTTAGTCTTGTAAATATAAAATATTTTTTATTGGCATTAGTGTTGCTACGAGCGCCACTACATGCGCCACTATGGTGTAACTTAGAGAACGTCCCCCCCTGAAGGGACGTTCCTTGATGCTGGTGAGGGGCTCTTGGTTCAGGGAATTGGATCTGCGCTCCAATTTCCTGAATTAAGCCTGAGTGTCTTCCATCACTCATCCCCACAGGTGCTGTATAATCCTTACGGGTTTAGCGCTCCTCCATAAATAATGGTGAAGCTGTGAGGCGGAACCTCTTTAAGGGGGGCTCCTTGTCGCGGTAAAGAGGCTATCGGTCTGAGGAATTGGACCTCTTGGTCTTCTTCCTCAGACCGAACCTAATTACCCCCCAATCCCCCCTCCCTTTTCCCATCTTCCCCATCCTCCCTTTTTCCTTTCCTCCTCCTCCTCCTCATCCCTCCCTTATTTCCTTCCCAGTTTTACCCTGGGAGCTTCTCTCCTCAGGCATTCTAGTTCCTAGGTAGGGGGAAGGGTATCGTGGTCCATCCCATTCCGTTGAGGTCCTTGGCGGTGGTGTAGTTTGCCGTGGAATCTGGATCACCTGGGGATGTCCCGATCCCTCTCCGGTCACCCGAGGGGTGGCCTTGGGTATCTTTCGGGCGACGGGTGTATCTCTGGAGGCCACCTTTCGGATTCCGGGGGTGGTGGCCGAAGGTGGTATGCTTTGGCGGATATCCGCCGCCCTCTCTTTTGTCCGCCGAGATGGCTCGGTGGATGTGAGGTTGCTATCCCGGATTGCTGGTTTACTGGCATGAAGGGTAGGGTATGGCACGGGTTCCATGCTGCATCTGCACGCTTGCGGTGTTGAGGTCCTCTTGGGCACGGAGGGATTTGCGCTCCCTTTCATTCCTCCTAGGACCTATTCCTCCACGTTCCCCCTTTTTTATTCTTTTTTTTTTTTTTTTTTTTTCTTTCTTTTTTTCTTAAAAAATAAAAAGAAAAGTAACCTAACCATGGCTGACCCAATCCATGAACCCACTACCCCGGGCCCCTTCCTGATACCGCACCCAGTACTGACCCTGCCTCGTTAACGGATGACTCTTTGGACACCTCTCATGCCCCTGTACCTCTTGCTGGTGCTGGTTCGTCACCTGCTTCAGGTACCAGGGTCCCGACTGGCCTTTTGATACGTCGGACCTTCGCTCTTCTCTGACCTTGATTCCGGCTTCTCCCTCGACGGTGCGGCAATTTTCGAATCGCGCCCGTCTCCCATCGGACCACCCCCGGGCCCACACAAAAACGACCAAGACCCACACATGACGATTCGACACTCCTTCTCGTTCATCGCAGAAACGACCAGCTCTCACGCACTCCCCTTAAACTCTCTGTTTCAAACTACTCAATGG